>CABFPE010000005.1:1179087-1191627 GCA_900660155.1 Hofstenia miamia | reverse complement strand
TGATTGTTAAGTAAAAAATCTAATTTTGAAAGTTACACTTTGATTGTCATCAATTATAAGTGATTTGGAGGCTAAATTGCAGTTCTAGTTTAAAATTTCAATCACCATTGTCGCCTCGACAATATAAATCATTGAACAATCCCGCGGTAAGATTTCCGCGGTCCTCTCGTAGTATTTTCGAATTTTGATTGGTTGGAGATTTTGTCAATTACGTTAACAAAGTGTGATAAAGGAAGCGGCAGACAGTTGCGCAGACTGTTTTCAGTTGTAATTGAGAAACATTGATTTTTATCAATACCAATTATCACAATTAAGGTACAGTCGAGCAAATATTGCGACGCAAATTTAAGTAATAGGATATTGATTATTATTGCTGTTCATAATATTAAATCAATTATTACAAAACTCATATAGTTCAATTGTTCAACAAGAAAAAACCTACCCAAAATACAGTATTTTACATTATTTAAATGACAAAAATGAACAGTAATTAGCTTAATGTTTAGAATTTAAGAAAAAAAGGAAACTTTTCAAAGAATTGGAAACTTATAAATATGTTGTGTAAGCATAAATATTTTTTCGTCATTTGTTCAAATAAATTTCAATGGGCAAGCGGCGCTTACCTTGCTTACCCTGAATGCACGCCTCTGGCTCTGAACCCTCTACCACATATGTTATAATTTACGGTTTTATGCTTTTTATTAATATTTACAATTTCTTTTAAGTAAAGCAAAGACAACAAAAAATATATGAAACAACAATTAAATTATTTGCATGGAACCTAAGGTGTTCAGACGAGAATCTTCTGATGTCTATCATTTGATATACAACAAAAAGATGTTTGTCAGAACGCACATCATTCAAATTGCTGCTCAAACAGTTTGAATGTTTTTGACGTATCTCAAGAGATACTAGTCAAAACGCATATTATTCATTTGAATAATCAGTAATTAAACAACTTTGTTTTGTGACAGATTGACTTAAATAGGCATGACCCTTAAATTACGAGAATTGTGAAGCTCAAATATTTTAACTTCAAATGATGCATGATAATATACCATTCTAAATGTTCGAATATATATATATATATATATATATATATATATATATATATATTAAATTAATTTAAATATTGAAAAGCAATTAATTGTTGCAACATCCATGTATACAAATTAAGCGATATGGGTTGTTTATTACCACCATCAAGAAGGTGTTGCTACCTCTAGCTTGCTGTGTTTGTCAAAACTGCTACTCAAAAAGTAATAGCTAAATCTTAATCAAAAAATTCTTAGAAATAGTTATTGGATAAACTTAGATCCCATTAAATTTTCAGAGTGCTCCCGCAGGATTGCTGTTTGGTTGTATCCAAGCCCTAACTATATTCATACTTTGGAGAGCTATTTGCAATCTCTAATTGCTCTTGTATTTTTTGATAA
The DNA here is from genome assembly GCA_900660155.1 of Hofstenia miamia. NCBI lineage: Eukaryota > Metazoa > Xenacoelomorpha > Acoela > Hofsteniidae > Hofstenia > Hofstenia miamia. The sequence goes on along the minus strand of CABFPE010000005.1, from coordinate 1,190,191 downwards.
AATTTCAATTTTTTGAACGTAAAAATATATTTCTCTCTAATTTACATTTACTAAGACGTAACATTAGATTAAATTTTGGCAAAAAAATGTTTTTTTTAATTGATATCCAAAAGTAGAGCATCTAACAAGTTTTCTACTAGAGTTCTGATGGACCAAAACGTTTTTAATCCCAATTAGTGCCATTGAACCACTTAAAAATCTCGAAGAAATTTAGAAGCTAACTACATTATATTTTATTCAAAATTTGCAAAAATATTTAATAAAAATCTTGCTTGCTCCAAATTCGTTCAATTGTGCTCCCAGTTTCACTAATTATTAAACCCAAGTAAACTAAAAGGTCCGGCGGAATTTTTCAGGTTACTACTAAACTATTGCAAATTCTTATTGAAACCATTATATTGTGGCTTAAAATTCAATGATAAAATGAGACAACTACTTATTTAGTGTTTTATTTCACATTTGAATGAAATAAAAATTAACATAAATACAAATTGTAAGTGTACTAAGTTAAGTAGTCTTTAACTTATCAATAACATTCGCACGTATAGATCAGTACTCAAGTGTCAAATCTAAAACATTAGAGATTCTTGACTACACACATCAAGACTTGAACTCCATCATGAAAAAGAGTGGTTTAATAAATTACTTTGCGAATTTTCAAAATTTTTTACAATTCCTTATACTTTAGGATTTTGCTAACATTTCAAGAATTTCCCAAGAATACTCTCTTTGGTGGAAAATTGCTTCAATGAACCTCGTTATTAACATCGTGATATGCAGATTCGGACTATGATACTCTTAATTGAATTTTAAATGGGATCATTAGTAGTGAACACATACAATTTGTTTCCATTTTAATGAGTATAATTTTTTGGATGGTGTTATTGTTATAAATCAAAACAACTTAAATATTTTCGAGATGCATGACTTTGTGAATAAACATAACCGGTTGACAATTTTGCAATCCAATCCAAGCATCCGATCTGTACGTCCACCGGGATATGTTAACTAGACTTATAATGATGCCCAACATATAATTATTGATAATACTGTAAACATTATTCTGGAGGCGAGTTAGACTGAGCTACCAGTCAACGACCATATTTGCCAATATGTATACAATAAACAATAAACATTTAATATGCACAAACTAAACACAAGTTGTGCAAAAACTAAACAAAAATTATATATAAAAACTTTAACAATAATAGAATAATAATAAATTGTTTACACAGCAATATATAAAGGAACTGAGAAATTTTCTTTAAAAACTATTGAACTATAATGAATTGTTGCAATTGTAATAAGTGCTTTTAGAAAAATTAAGTTTATAGTTTGATCATCTGTTTAAGTAAGCATGATTTGATTAGAAATTTGTTAACACACGAACAATAAAGCTTTTTCTAAATGCTTCGGTTTTAACAATAGGAGCTAAATATTTCTTGGTTGATCTAGTAGTTGTTTTTGGCTTTTGATGTTGCATAATTATATTATAAAGAGGATGATGATGGTTCTTTTCAATTCGAGATAATGTCTTCTGATCTTCAATTTTTAATAACTCAAAGATGTTAAATTTCACATTTGTATATTTTTTCTCGTAGCAGTTTAATCAATAATGATTTAGTTTTGACAATACAACAGAATCAGAACCATAAACTGCTAGACAATATCTGATTCGACTAATTGCCAATGCTTCAAATACATGGTTTCTTTCTTTTATGTTAACATTCTTAGTAATAAGGTCTTTAAAAATAAATTTTAATCTTCTTAGTTGCTTTAACAAATATTCACCATGTACACTAAATCTCATATCTGATTGAAAATATATCCCGAGAATTTTCTGATCTTGTTTTTCTTTGTATATTGAATCATAGTTACAATTGCAGCTGTTCTTACTTAGTGAAAATCGTAAAAGAAAAGTCTTTTTCTTATTTATTGATAAATTAAACTTTGATGACCATTCATTGATATTTTCTAATTCGTTGTGAAATGCATTCTTCTCTTCAAAATTTGGTCTTGACTTACAAGGGCACCCAACAGTAGTATCATCAGAATATTTTAGTAAAATTGCTGATTGATTTATTTTCTTTAATGAGTCGCTGGCAATATTGTATATATTGGGACCACCAACAGTGCCTTGAGATGAACCCAAATTTATCTCTTGATAAGGAAGAGCAGTGTCTTGCCATATTAATCTTTGGTATCGTTCTGTGCAGAAGTTGTAGAGCCACTTGCAAACATACGGTGAATCTATAAAAGTTGAGTAAAATCGTGCAGCTGCATCTTGATCAAGTTTATCAAAAGCTTTACTGAAATCAATGAAGCAGCAGTGAAAGCCATTAACATTATTTCTATCAAGTTGAGAAAGAATGGCGTGCTGCAGTACTAAGAGATAATCACCAGTACACATTTTACTCTTATATGCAAATTGGAAAGGATCTCCAATCTCCTTAATATTTGGTGTAATGAAAAGTTTATGCACGGCTTTCTCAAATAATCTTGCAGGAATAGGTGTAATATTGATACCACGAAGATCATCTACTTTATTTGCAACATTCAGCTTTGGTAATGGTATTATGTCTGATCTTTTATAGCAATTAGGGAATTCACCAGTTTTAATAGACAGATTCCAACATGCATGATAAATTGGTGCAAGTGTCGCCCAGTGATTTCTGAAGACCCAATAGGGTAGACTATTTCTTCCACAAGATGTTCTTTTGCATGTTCGTAATAGATGGGAAACAATGTTTAATGGGATTTCTGGTGGATCTTTATCAATTGTATCAAAAAAGGGTATATTCCTTATTGATTCTGTTGATCTTCTTGATCTATTTGCAAGACTTTCATTTAATAAAATTGGATCAAACGAGTTCCAGTCTATCCTATTTGAGTTGCATCTTCTTTGAGATATTTCGTCAATGTTCTTCCACCAATTATGACTACCGATATTTTTGATGTTATTTAACTTAGTTTTAAGTATTTTTGATTCCAATATTCTAGCTTTATTCTTATTTCCCTTAAGCAATAATCTATGACCTTGTTAAGCAAATGCTTAATGTAAGGTGTTACCCAGTAAGGGTCTCTATCAGAAATAGAAACTTTTATAAAGGGGAATGAATATTCATAGATTGTCAAAAGGCGTTTTTCAAATTCTTCAATTGCAATCGATGCATTTTCAATTTCTAGAATGTCATCAAAAGAGTAGTTATTTAGAAGTGAACTAAACACATTTCTAATAGAATTTGAGAGATCCCTAATAAATACATTTTTGCGAGTAACTGGTAGTCTTGTAATTGGCTTCAACAAAACACATTTGTGATCAGATATTAAGGATAGCTCTACAACAGAAACACTAGATATTTCATCAGGAAAATCGCATAAAACTAAATCCAATGTTGCATCTTTACGTGTTTTTTCACTATGCAAAGTTTCAATCTCACAAGAATTGGCAATGTAACTAATATTTAAATAATTAAAATCTCCAGCAATGATAGTCTTAGCACTGGGATATTGTTCACTTAATCGTTTGTGACTTTCATTTATGTATCTTAGTAATTCTTTGCCATTATTTCCAGGAGGGTGGTATGAAACGTTTGCTAATATAACTAGCTTATTGCGAACAATTTGAAGCCATAATGATTCGACATTTTCTGCTATTTCTAAAATCTTTGTAACAAGAAATTTTCTGGAATATATTGCAATGCCGCCGCCTTTATGATCTTCTAAACAACCTTTCTTTCTACATTTGCAAACATTACGATCACGTCTGTATATATTATATTCTGATATAGCCAAAAATGAATCTGGGTCAGTTGATTTTAAATGTGTTTCACAAACAAAGCAAATATCAACATTAAAGTAATTTAAATCTTTTTCAAGCATAGTTGTTGTTTTAATTTTAGGAAAAGAATGATATTTTTTAAGAGATCTCACATTGATTAATAGAAAAGTAGGTAGTGAATGTTCATTTCGTAGTCATAATTGAGGTGGTGTTTTTCCCCAATCTATTTTTTGACAAAGAAGTTTTTGTTCTTGAATGAAAATTGGACAGTGAATAGAAAAAGCTGTATGTCCCAGAGCTTCTTCTTTTAAATTTGTATTTGTTGAGTTTGTGCAATTTGCACACTTCATATTGTTTCTATGTGATTGACATTCCTTATTAGAATGATTTTCAGAACAAATGCTGCAAGTGATTGTATTTCTACAGATACTTTTGGTGTGACCAAATCTACAACATTTAGTGCATTGTCGAGGTTTCAAAACATCTTTTACAGTACAAAACTTGTGAGAATATTTTAGAAATCCTCTTTCTATAATACTTTCTCGAAGATTTGGAGAAACTCTAAAGATGGCAACTTTGTCTCCTGATTTAACTGTGTAGCAATAAATTAGGTGAATGGAATAATTTTGATCAAGATGATCGTGAATCCATGGGTTGCATCGTAACAATTCCGTCTTAAATATGTCTGGAGTTATCTGACCACAAACATTTGGTATATATGATAAAGACATTGTTGGCATAAACGATGTCTCAAGTTTAGTTTCATAGCCAAACATATCTTGTACCTTTTTAGTCATCATCTCCATGTTATTTGAAGGATGACATTTCAACACTACTTTTCCACTTTTTGTTGATTTAATTGAATGAATTGGGGGATCGTTAGGGTTAGCTTCAGTTGAAAGTTTTTGTTCAAACCATGAAAGTTTTTCCTTAGAAATGGATGTTTTTTCTGGAAGACTTACAGTAATTGTTTTCATTGGTCGCTTAATGGTTTTTGTTTGTTCAGGAATTTTCTGAGCGGTAATAGAAGCATATGAAGATTCTGTATATCTCGGTTTTGACATAAGTTCATTTATAATATTTGATTTGCATTTTGATATTAGAGATTGCATATACTTTAGGTCATCCACTTTCATTGCCGATTTTTTCTGATATACTTTTTCTAGTATTTCATTAAGTTCATCCAACGGATTAGTAATGCTTTCTTTGGAATTATCCATTGCCATTGTCTTTAACGATCAATTAAGAATATTGTATGTATTACGAATTCTTTTGTTAAAATTGCAAAAATTCAACAGCATACAATTTTCCAACCTTTCAGTTCCGTGGGAACTAACATGACGACACCTATATACATATACAAAGAAATGGGAATTATTAAATAATGTCGATCTACAATTTTCACATTGGTTAACGATTAAAAGATATTGATTAACGAACAAGAGAGTTTGATTACCGAACAAAAGAAATGAAAAAACGGACAAAAAATGGTAATCAAAAATTTTTTAAATGTTATTTAAACCGAAATTTGAGAATAATCGTTTTTCAAATTTGTCAATATTGTAAAATTATGTTCCTTTAAACATACTAACTGATCATTTGCATAATTTTTCAATTTTTAATTGCTGCTGTTCCACAACTTCATGATCATTACCATAGGTAATTGTGCTGACAAGATTATTAGCTTCCTGTCTTTCTGATTAAGCAGAAGCATTATATTACATTTTCAGCAAAATATCAGATTCATTCCTTGATATGTAGACATAGCTTAGCTTTTTGAATTTCTAGCATTCAGAATCTCTCGGCTACACTGAAATATAATTAAAAAGATTTATTCGGATTGCTACTTTTAGACATAAATTAAAAATGAATTACTTTACTTTTAAAATATATCTGTATTCTGTATCAATTCCTGCAATGATAGTGGAATGGAAACATGGGAATGTGCATATCCTTTGGAGATATTTGATTGGACATACATAGATATGCTTTTTCAAATATTTTAGTTCGTATTATGCATTTTAAAATTTTAAACAATTATATTTTTCTTAAATATTTCCAATTGATTAAGGTTGGGTTAATTGTTAGTTGTTCTGTTGCCTAGAAATCATGTTGCCCAGTTGAATAGTTGTCAACAGGGGTGCGGAAAAAATAATTTGATGTTCAAGATTTAACTAATTGTGTTTTGATATCCTCACCAATCAACTCTTTGTATGATTAATTACAATCGATTGCTACTCAAAGAATATATACAACGGGAAGGACTTCAATTTCATCGACAATGCATAGGCGCAGAAAAATTTGTTTTGGTAGAGAGAGATGAAAATGAAAATTCGGGAATAACAATTAGCGCTTGCATCAGGCTATGCAGCAAACTGCACCACGAAGTGGGTATTACGTACTATCTTTTGTCCAGCCATCAAAGACCATAAGAAATTTGAATTGTAACTTTTATCAAATGATCTCTGTATTGCGGTTATAAAGATCTTTACAGTATCTAGTTTAAATGCAAGATATTTAATAAATAATGGATCATTGCAGTTTAGAGAAAGGAAAATTACCACAGCTAATACATTCAAGAAGCCATACTATGTTTTCGACAGTAGTTAATAAGGTTGGGAATGTGATCTGCAGGCTTGTTCATTGTTGAAAATTTTGATTCCCACCCCAAAGGACCCACGACAATTTCCATGGGCATTACATCTATCATGGAATGACTGTTGTATTTGATGTAATCAGATTGTTGAGTCCACGTAAAGCTCATAGTGTCGAAAGCTGCACATGTGACAATGCATCAAAGCAAGCTATAGTTTGACTTTTCATTGTCAAGTATATGGACAAGTGTATATAGAAACTGCTTCCATTGCTGAATAATTCATCACCGATGTTAGCGTCGAACATAAGCTGATGTCGTTTGACATTCAAAAGAAGGATAGTTACTTTTAATCTTCAATTTATTGGCATCGAAAACTACCCGAAAAACATTATGGACATATCGACATATTTCGGTGGTAACTAAGTACTTTCAAATGTTGTTTGATGTGATGATATAGTATTTTAAATTTTAAATGCACGTTTATTGGCAAACAACTATTTTATTGGCAGTTCATTATTTCAAAATGTAAAATATTTGAATATAAGTGGTAATGCAACATCTTTAAAGTTACTTCTTACAAACAACCAATTCAAATGTGCTTTAGTCTAAAAATATATAAAATGAAAACTGAAATGAAGCACCAAAATTGTGCCTTAATTTTTGTCGAGCAGATATATATATATAAATACAGTATTTTACATTATTTAAATGACAAAAATGAACAGTAATTAGCTTAATGTTTAGAATTTAAGAAAAAAAGAAAATTTTAAAGAATTGGAAACTTATAAATATGTTGTGTAAGCACAAATATTTTTTCTTCATTTGTTCAAATAAATTTCAATGGGTAAGCGGCGCTTACCTTGCTTACCCTTAATGCACGCCTCTGATATATCGTCAGTGTTAGGTTATGAAAATATTTAAAATTGGAAAATTGTTATTCGAAAATATATTGAAAATCGCGGGAAATCATTATGTGAAATTAGATGACTCTATTCATTGTGGAGATTGGGATTATAATTACATGTATCTGTCAAATATCCACATTTGAATTACGTGACGATCGGGAAGCCACTATTGCCCTAAACATGGGTAGAAAGCTCCTATTTGAACTTTTGGCTGATTTGAAAATGAATAGAAAACCCAAATCGGGTCAGGAAAACAATTTCGAGAAAATTTACTACTCCTATGGAAGAATAGACAGCAAAATACAAGGAATTGCTAACCCAAATTACAATGCTTTTTTAGATAGCATTATTGGATTATGTCAAAGGGTTCTCAATGAAATAAAAGAAGTAACAAGTGCTAAAGAAAGATTGCAATACAGGCGAGCTAAAAAAGTTTTATTAGTCTTTGAAAAAGTGAGGGGATTTCAAAGAAAGTCGATCGTACAAATGAAATAGTATTTGAAAAAATTTTGACTTTTCATTTTTAAATTTAGGCTAAGTGTTCCAATGTCAAATTAGAATCGCAATATTGTAATGCGTAAAGTTGATGTAGTTCTCATTAAATTTGTAAAAACCCGGTTTGTGCGTATAATTGATTTAGACAGTATAAAATGTATTTATCTTCCGCTTTCTATTGTTATTACTTACTTAACTAAGTCTTCAGGAGAAATCCTTAAAATTTCCTGAAGAACGTTTTTTTGTGATTGTGTAAGTATATTATTATATTAGTTTTGGGTTATTGAAATTATAAATAGTACACCACCTCTGTTTTGATTGGCGTGAATCTCGCCTTAGAGAATTTTAATATCCAATTTCTAAGCCGGACTTCAAGGCCGCTTAGCATAAAATTATCCCTTCATTTGAAAACGTTGCATTTTCCTCATAAAATTAATTATCATTTTGTAAATACTAATACATAAATAAAGTTCTATGCAATAAAACCTGTTGAGAAGCTTTGCAGTTTGCACATTTGCAGCAACTATGTAATTAGTTTGTTTCATTGTGTTATTAATTACATTTTTTAATTTGATATTTTTCTATAGCTAATTTTCTGCTTAAATTGTGATGCTGGACAAAAAATAAGGCACAATTTTGGTGTTTCATTTCAGTTTTCATTTTATATATTTTTAGACTAAAGCACATTTGAATTGGTTGTTTGTAAGAAGTAACTTTAAATATGTTGCATTACCACTTATATTCAAATATTTTAAATTTTGAAATAATAAACTGCCCATAAAATAGTTGTTTGCCAATAAACATGCATTTAAAACTTAAAATATTATATCAGCACATCAAACAACATTTTGAAAGTACTTAGTTACGACCTAGATATGTCGATATGTCCATAGTGTTTTTCGGATAGTTTTCGATGCCAATAAATAGAAGTTTGAAAGTAACTATCCTTCTTTTGAATGTCAAACGACATCAGCTTATGTTAGACGCTAACATGGGTGATGAATTATTCGGCATTGGAAGCAGTTTCTATATACACTTGTCTATATACTTGACAATGAAAAGTCAAACTATAGTTTGCTTTGATGCATTGTCACATGTGCAGCTTTCGACACTATAAGCTTTACTTGGACTCAACAATCTGATTACATCAAATACAACAGTCATTCCATGATAGATGTGATGCCTACTACAGTGGGTCCTTCAAACTATTTTCCAACAATTATGATGTCCCCTCTGAGAAACTCAGATCACTTTGTCTGTCAAACGTCACCTATACTTTAAGCCTATAGCAATCAGTTCAATTAGTCGCCTCAAACAGTATAGCAGACACAAATAAATTCCCTTGCTTATAAATAAAGATAAAGCTAAATTTTGTATTTTGCAACCACTAAAAATAATTAGGATGTTTCAGTCTTATATAATCCTTAATCTCAATAATACTAGCATTCCGACTGGAGATAATTTCAAGTACTCAGGAGAAATTTAACTCTAAGCTAAATTTTGAATTTCACATTAATGCAATAGTTCGAAAATTAGCCATCGGTATAAGAAACATGTCAATGATAGTAATGCAATTACCAGCTTATGCATTAATTCAACTCTTTCACGCATTTATAATGAGTTATCTAAATTATGCAATAATATTATTTGCTGATATAAATGACTACTTTTTTTAAGAAACTTGATGTGCAATGAAAATGGGCAACTAAATGTTTCAAAGAAAAATTCTTCTCGAACTAAGCACTTTATTTCTAGTTCTATCCTTTTTCTAAGACAGCTTGTCATTTTGAATAATATGTTGACAATTTTTAAACTCATCAAGAACTTACCACCTTACAATACGATTTAAATGCCTGATTTATTTATAAACAGAACTCCAGAAAAAAATTAACTGCAGTAAGTATAGAAAAACGTCTTAGAAGTAACCATTTATTAAAACCGCTATCCGAACATGGAATCCATTACCTAAAAAAATAAAGAACATTAAAAAACTAAAAGCTTTAATGAAGTAAATTATAACTTACCTTAAGCAAAACTATATCTCATGTCAATCAAGGCTAGGATATAAATTCTTCAACAACCCGTACGTAAAATCTTCTAGTAATTTCTACCTAGCTAGTTAGATTTATTGTATAATATTTTTTTGCTTTTATATGTAATTGTATGTATGTTTGTATATTTTTGACGCTCTTCAGAGAAATTATCAGTTTTTAATTGTAAATATTTATCTGAATAAAGAATATCTTATCCTATCTTTAGAAAAACCTTTAAATTAAAAAACGCCATAAGTTCATTCTTGTATATGTCTGATAAATTGTTCAGTTAAAAACATATATTTTGTTGGTAAGCGTTTGTATTTAAGATCGGCAAAAGGTAATTCTTGAATAGGTCTAATTAATTGTTCAGCAAAAGAACATGTTTCATAGAAAACATTTGAACCATAACATCGTTCTTGTATTGGTCTCATTGATTGTAAATGATTTATTTATTAAGAGTAGTTTTTCACTATATATATATATATATATTTATATATATAGAGTGGGCACAGTCACTTGAGTCGATTTTATAAGACTTGTAGATCAAAAATATTTATTGATTTTATTTTTTCGATGACAGATATAAATAATAAACACTTAAGAAGCACAAAATTCGTCCAATATGTCTATATCCTACCCATCATTTTCCGCACATCAACGACTTCTTCTCCAGGTGCTATTCGCAATATGCTGTAAAACTGTTGCTGAAAGTGATTTCAAAAGCACTTCAATTGCGCTCTTTAACGCAGCATTGCTATTATACTTTCTTTCCATGATAATTTTCTTCATCATGCCCTACAAACCATTGCCGCAGGATGATAAATCAGGACAGTCAGGAGGTCATCGATGAACGGATACACGAGCTATCCAGCTGACATAGCCAGACGTTGAACGATTTTAAGCCACTGATTGTTCGATTTTCTTAACGTGTTCCAATCTGGAAGCAGGTCGAGCAAAGAACATCATTCCCATGCAAGCAAGGTTTCTTTTTAGTGGTTTCCTGTAAATCTTTTCTCGAAATTGGTAGATACTGCCTGAATATTTGAATTTTCCCTTAAAATTTCGTGTACCCAGACGGCACTGACAGGTTATTGTTCAATGGTGAGTGAACTGGTGTCTGTCATTTTTATTAGAAAAGCTATCCAAAGTAAAAGCGACAAACCAGTGTATTAATTATTTACATAAACATTATTTATAACATTGATTTCTATTGGTTAATCAGAATAACAAATAAATTCCTTTCCAAGGACTTTGTGCCCACTCTGTATGTATGCATGTATATATATATATA
>CABFPE010000005.1:1153724-1173817 GCA_900660155.1 Hofstenia miamia | reverse complement strand
TTTTAGCGTTCCTAAAATGGTTACTAACGTGCTTAAGTAAATTAGAAAACTTATCTTTAATGTCAGTAACGTTCTGCATTATATCATTTCGTCCGACAGTGATGAGGACGTTCTTTATTTTTTCGTTGGATGCATAACTTTGTAGCGTAGCAGAAATATCGTCTATTGTTGCTCCAGGATAAGAATGTACGGTGACGGTGTGTCCTTTAATGAGGTGCTTTGAACGCAAGTGTCGATACATCGATGTTCCTATGATGAGAAAATCTGTGTCTTCTCTTAGCTTTTTTGGGTGGAATCTCGCTGTGATTTTGGAGTGATTCAGATCTTCAGGCGTTGGATTTTCTGGTGATGACGTTTGTGTTTGTGTGTTGCAGTTGTTTGGTGTGATTTGCGTTTGTTTATCAATGGTGATTGCATCTTCTTCAGCGTCCCATGTTTCTGAAAGTTTTGATAGAAGTGAATGACAATGTGTTAAACGGTGCTAATAACTTCGTGCACGATAATTGTGTTAACGAAGCATCTGCGGAGGCTGCGGAGGTAATTGTTTTCAGCAAAGCGCGCTCATTAGAGCCGACTGCTCGTAACGAAATCATTACGCGTTATGCGAAATCATTACGCGTTATGCGTAATGTGCAGAAAATAAGATTTTCTAAATTGCATATCATCTTTAAACATAATTGTTGAGTAATGTCCATATTTGCTGTTACAAAAAAATGTGTATCATCAGCATGCATATAATGATTAATTGAACGAGAAGCTAGATATTTATTTACTATAAGAGTTATGAATCAAAAACAAAATAGAGCCTTGAGGCACTCCACGTATATTTTTTAACACTACATTTTATATTATTAAATGAAACGTATTGCATTCTTTCAGTCAAATATGCTTTATCCATTTAAGCACAGTATGCTCTACTGCACAATTTCCCAAAATTTTGATTAATATTGAATGATCTTCGAAATGAAATGCTGCAATTTGATCTAAAATTACTAGCATGATGCATTCATTTGAAGCTTTTGCATGAAATGTATCAACTATTAATTTTACAAGTAATGTTTGTTGAATGATATTTCTTGTAATCCGATTGAAAACTGTGTATAATATCATACTTTTCTAGAAAATCAACTAATTGCAAGCAACATGCTTTTTCTAAAAGTTTTGATATCCACGACAAATTAGCTATTGGTCTGTAAATTTTAACATTATTAACATCTGAACAATTATTCTTAATTATGGCTTTGATTACACTAAGCTTTGCCATTTTTGGAATTTTCCAGATTCAAATGGTAAATTTATAACATTGTTAGCTTGAAGGCAATATTATGCAAAGCATCAATATCTAGCTTTATCCATTTTAATGAAATAGTATAAAGTTCACATGATGCATCATTTTGTGGCATTAATATGCTAATAGTTGATTCATTTGAAATTGGAAGAAATTCTGAAAATGTTACATTAGATGAACAATAAGAAGGAATATAATAATCACATGTAGAATTGTTTTCAAACTTTGCAGAATATTCTTAAAATTTACTTTTGAAATAATCACAAAATTCTTGAGCTGTTATTGTACATATTTCTGGATTACAATTCAACTTTTCAATGAACTGATATAGTAATTTAGAATTGTTTTTAATACATTCAAACTTTTTACAACATTTTTTTTCTTAATTAACTTTACAAAGTCATTGCCTAAATTTCTGAAATATTCATTTTTTTAATCAAGGAATAAATACTCATTATTTTGCAAGGTTGAATTTCACATGCTTCAGTGCTTTTTGTAAATCATTCTATTGATATATCAAAGTGAAAAACAAAATGATCTCGCAAAAAATCTGTCTTTATCAATTACACTGTATGTGCACTTGTCATATAGCAAGCAAATTTCAATCCATGATGACATAAATAATAATATTACGAAGTCATGAGTAGATTTTTCATCACAACCAAAATGTATGTTAAGATCTCCTAAAATAATGCTTTTGCTCTCTGGAAGAATTATTTTTTCAAAATACTCAAAAAATCAAGCAAAGTTGACTCCAATCTCTAATGGGGGACGATAGATCAATATTAAACAATAAGTATTGCTATTATCACAAACATTGAATTCTGAATGTTCAAAGGTTAACAAGTTATTACCAACTAATTTAATATCAATTGATTTTTTATATATTAATGCTAATTCACCACCACTTCCAGATACTACTTATAATGTTGGCCACACAGTAGGTAGATCGAAAACGAATGATTATCAGAAACTCATTTCTCTACTAAAATACATAGATCAATATTTTTTTTCAATTAAATATTCCCTAATATGTATTTCTTTATTAGAAATTGAACAAGTGTTCATTAATAAGCAATTGAGATATATATATATATATATATATATATATCGTTTCTGAGTAAACTTGAATTCGGATAAATAAATATACCTTTTTTGATTTCGAATTTTAAGATCTTCTCTGTTATAATTTTCATTATGGACAAGTTACATGCGTTTTTTTTAGTAAAGTGCGTTCTATTTCAAATTCTTGAAGTGATAAAGTTTTACAAATATAAATTATATTTATGTGCAACTGCTAGAATTTTTCTTTGATTCCAAACAGACCTTAATTTCACCATTATTGGTCGCCTATATTCAGCTTTATATTTATCAACTCTTAACATATCAACTATTTGTTTAGAAAGTTTATGATTTCTTTAATTGATTCCATGTCATAATGAAGCCTATTAGACTTGTTTGGAATGTTACATTCAGGCATATTAGTAATTTTTTAGCATTTCTTGTAATCTACTGTGTCTATTTCAGATTCGGAATTCTGACGTATATAGTTTGATTCATCTTTTTTTGCACAACTTAAGTAGTGCCAATTTTTCCGAAATAGCATTAAGTTTTTCAGTCTACTAAGCATTATTGGTTATTACTAACCTGCTCATCTTCACACTTTTCCTTTTCTTGCAAACTTAAGAAAATTGCTATCATTTCAATTTTAACTTTATTTAATCCGTTTTTTAAATGCAAACTAAAGTTAACGTAGTGTATTGAAAAATATTGTAAAAACAAATATTTTTCAATTAGAATGGAAAAATTCCTACCGTTAACTTTGCGGTATATTGATAAGGTTTGGATTGTTCTTGCATAGCACTCGTCGATTGATAGAATTTAGGCAGAGACCTCACTTGGGGTTGATATTTATGGATTGACCTGCTTAGGATTGAATAGGCAACTTCGCATAATGATGATTCAATAGTAAGAACATCAAGAAAATGAATGGATTTATAGGTGGGCTGCTTTACTAATGGGAAGACTGTTCCAAAAAAGTGTGTGATTGTGATCTGTGATGACTAATTGAAAAACATATCCTAAGTGTAATTTTGTTTCATAAGGTTCAAAAGGCGTAAAATCGCTTTATTAATATCAGATTGCAACTTATACAATATATATATATAATCATTTAATTTTCTTTTGAAAATCAAATGACGTCATTTGAACACAGAGTTGACGTATCGACGTAGTTGAAAAATGACATAGTAATTTATTGTGGGGTGAAATTGAGAAATTTGTGCAATTTTTTTGTCAAAAATACCCATTCTATATCATTAAAATATATCCCTTGAAGAATCATAAGGTGTACGCAAAATTGAGGTTTCCATAAAATGCCAATTTTGCCAATTTCCACATTTAAAATTTTCGACTTTTTTATATTGATGGCCTGTTCCCAATTAAGGCTTGAACCAAATCCAAATGATTTACATTTAATTGGCAGAACACTTTAAATACCATAACATGTTCTTTGCGCAACACTTTGTACATGCAAACCCGCCTATTCTATTCCAGGGCAAAGTTGAAATTTATATTTATGCCAAAAGCCTCGAAAATATATAATCTTGCCTGTACATTAGGTTTTTCATCCTAGGGCTCAAAAATGGACGATATTCCTAAATTTTTAAGTTGTAGTCATTACAATTGAAAATTTTCTCTTTAGAATGCGTTTTTAAGGTTTTATTTTTTTTCATTTTTTACAAAGTAATTTCTTAATAAATTTGCAAAATATGTAAAAAAATTATCTGAAATTTTGCATATACACCTTTTGTACTGAACAATAAAAACACAAATATAAATTCTGGGAAATTTATATTTAAGCCTATGCCCATTGGGAAGAAACCTAAAATTGAAAAACTCATATGTTCTTTGCTACAACTAAATGAAGGCTTAACCAATGCCATACAAAGAAAATTTAAGCTTTACAAAAACTTCTGTAAAATTTTTTTTTAATAAATAGCCCTAAATATAGCCTAAAATGACACATTTTGGCCTATATCTCAGCCAATTATTATCAGATTTCAGGGGAAATGGATATTAGGATATTTCACATTATTATATGCAATAATGCTATTGAAAATGAGTGCGGCCTACAGTAGCTTGGTCAGAAAGCCTGTTTTTACGCTTTAATAGGCCTCCTCAAAGGTAATCTGCAATATACTACAATATCAGAAATGGAAGAATGAGCCTTTCTTTGTAACATGCATCAATTTTATGAAATTCATGAGACCTCCTATTTTCATTAATTTCATTTTGTCAAAGAAACGTGCATTTTATACTAAAATTCAGAAATTGCAACAATTAAAATAAGTTACAAATGTTTGTAAATTACATATTTGTCAAATAAATATACATTTTATATTGAAATCCGGAGATCTCGATATACAAAAGGATTGTACAAATATCAACAACATAAAATTAGATCTATTCTCAATTTAAAAGCGCCTACTAATTTTGAAGGTTTGTCTAACGTTTTTACAAAATTAAATGCTCCTGTGGCGAAGCTTGTTGGACAAACTTCAAGACAATTATGTAGAAGAATTCAAGAACATAGAACATAAACAGAAACATCGAATCACTTAAAGAACTGTGATTATAACTTTAGTTATAAAATATTATTTAAGACACACGATCAATTTACACTGAAAGCATCTGAATCATGTTATATATTTAAAACCAACTTTAAATAAAAAAGAAGATTACATATTCAAAACATTTTCATTGAAATTATAAAATTAATTCCATCGAATTTTGTAAAAATTTAATGCGCTAAATTTCCATTTCTGATTATGCTAAATATTTAGCAAAATATATTGCTGATTATGTTTCTATTTAGACTAGGGGTATTCGTAAATTTATCATAGAAATATACATTTTATATTAAAAATCGGAAATATGATATAAGAAAAGAGTGAAAAGCTATTCGTAAATATACTTTAGTCAAAGAAATATATAATTTATTTTCAAATTCAGAAATCTTGCTATACAAAAGGACTGTACAAATATTCATAAATTATATATTTGTCAAAAAAATATACATATTATATTAACAAAAAATCTTGACATACAAAACGAGTGTAAAAGCATTTGTAAGTTGTACTATGTATATATATATATATATATATATATATATATATATATATATATATATATATAGGGTATTATGTAATGAGTGTTTGTGAGAAAATATTTTGACTAATCATTGCATTGATCACTTCAATTGTTTAACTAGAAGGAATAATTTGTTTATTCTTAACGTTGGAATGTTGTCTTTTTAATTGATTTTCATTTAGGCTCACAAATGCATTTGTCCACCGGGCTATACAGATTCCTTTTCTGTTTGTGTCAAGAACAGTTGCTTGATTACCGGGGTAAGTGTTTTTGAGACTTTAACCTGACATTAAAAGCAATGACACGGTTGAGATGGCATTTCATTTATCAAATGTATAAATTAATTGATTGCAGTTAGTAGATAAAGTTACAACTAATATTCCATCTTTTATGCTGTTTCAATATTGATTATCTTGTTTTGCATGTTAACTCTTTATGATGAAGTTATTTTCAATAGATATCTGCAAGATACTAGGATTGGTACCTAACGAGTTTAAAATATCGCTCTGTTTTTTAGACTCAGGCTGATGCATTTGAGAAGGCTCGTAAGAACCAGTGTTGTGACATGCACAGTGTTAATCCCCAGCAGTTCCTAGCCCTCACGGTAGACGATGACGCACATCCTTCTACAAATTTTATTGGATGCGTTTCCAATCTGTATGTTGAAATAAAAACGCTGATAAGTGACAGAAACGAGAAAAATAGTGAACCTAGCTTTGCAACATCACAATGTTCTAGGTTTATATTTTTTATTTTAACCATGGCCATATATTAACATACCCCTTCTTGCATATATACTGGGTGTGCTTTTCATTTTGAGAAACGAAATTAAAATTTTAACTTAAATTTCGATAGCTTCAATATTTTTATGCGAAAATCAATTATGTTATTGCTATTAATAAAGTGTATTCTTCAAAACTGGCAGTACACTCTTAATAGAAAAATGTATTCATATCAGAAGTACGTTAAAAATATGAAATTTATTGTTAGCAAATCGTGTGTTATATAACATTAGAACTCCGCTTAAAGCAAATTTGATAATACCTGCCTTAGTCAGAAAGTGGTTTTGGTGTTGTACCATTTTCGTCAACAAATGTGTCGAGAATTGTTCACAAGGAAGTCAATTCCATGACATACGAAACGACTAAAGAGATTATGGAGTGCAATGAATACACAAGGTGAAAACCTGAAGTGAGAGTTGACACATCAGAGATATAACATCAAAACATCTGAAATGGTAGGGTCTGAAACAAGTGTTGGAAGGTTTGAAATTTTTGAAGATAATATAAATGAGGAAAAGTATTTTTCAACATTAACTGTTAAAAACTATAATTTGAAGTCAAACTTCATTTAAGATGGCAATGTCCCTTGTCATCATTCAAAATTGGTGTGAGACCACTTTAAGAAAAATCCGATCAATACAACACTGGACTGATTCCACAGTCTTCTGATCTAAATATTTTCATCAAAAACTGCTGGATAAAGTTGAAACGGAAGGTTTCTGTTCAGCAGCTACAAAATAACTGAACTATGTAAATCTATTCATTACAGATGCCATCAAATTAAGCTTGATTATATTAATGGTCCTCTTTGCTTCTTTCACCAGGCGTTTCCAGCAGTATATTAACTGAAATGGTTTAGGGATGAACTATTAAACTTTCATTTAGAATTTTCATGTCAATTGATCCATTTTCTCAATAAATATTTCAGTCTTGTTCTTTGAACAAATTGATTTCTGAAAATGTTCAGAAACTTTTGTGTGCAAGATATTTTTTATGCAAAAAATTATATGATGAACATAGAAGCTAAACTGCTACTGTATTTATACTCCATTCACTTATCATCATTCTTATCATGAATTTTATTATAATAATCATGGCAGTATAATTCTGATATTAATATTTGTTTATGCCATAATTTAATGCAATATGTGCCAATCTAGATTATATTTATTCTATTTTTTAAAATCATTAACATGTTAGTGAACATTTCATCATTGATAGTTAATTATTCCTGTAAAATGTCCTGGATGCGTCTTTAGGTCTCAAAGAAAAATCTACATCATATACATTTAAAAATTATTTTAATACGTTTTCATCTTTTGTATCGAAAATGAATTGAATCCATTTTTTGCGATGTTTTTATTTCAGTTGTTGATTATATTTGTTTGGTATAGCAAGAATGCAATTTAATTTTTTATATATTTTACATTTTAGCAACAATCTTTGCAACAACGTCCATCTCCCCTATATTTATGAATTTGCTGATATCCATTCATCAAACAGTTCATTCATTATGCCATGTTATCATGAACACCCGACACACTCAGCGCATGCAGTTTGGTTCAAGGACTTTTACATCATTAAAAAAACAACGGTATTGCTTTGAAATGTTACACGGGTGTTTAAGTGTTGTTTAGTTGAAGTTGTCTACTTTGCCAATTTATGGATATGATGCCATAGGTTATCGAATTAAAAGCTATAATGTCAATCGTATTTCTTCTCACATGGCAGATGTTCTGAGAAATGAACACTTTCGCAAGTTTATACAACAAGTCAAAACATCAGGTATTTGTCAACATTGTTACATTGTTACATGCTTTGAAATATGGCTCCTAATTCAAGATTTGTGACATGCATTCGTTATTCAACCCTAAATTAGTTACTAGAATTTGATTTGGGTGTCTCGCAATGTTTCAGCATATTGATCAAAATTTTGTTGCTAAGCATGAATTCTTTGTTAACCGTATATCACAGGGCATCAAACGTTTTATGTACTTTGCAGGAATACCTTAAGTTATCCATGTTGCAATTTGCGTTTCATTGATTCATAAATATTAAGTATTTAGATTTTCATTGAATGACTTACCGATTTTTTCAAATTCTAAGGTTACTTTTGTTGAATATTATTTAGCAAATGTCGGTTTTCGACATGAATAATAAATTACAAAAGAATATATCCAAAATTATGCGAGTTGTATTTTATGTATTTCACAAATGTTGAACAGAATGTTTTCTCAAATTTACTATTGATCCACGATGCGAATTTTCATAAATATTTTGCTCGTAGGACCTACATGATTACCCGCCCCGTGTTTCGGCTCGTTTCTCACACATAACATGATATCCTGCAATTACGTCTAGCAATAATAACCATACTTTCCTTGAAGAGTTTTAAAATTATAAGCATTCATCCAGAATTCCTTTTTTTATTTGAATTTAATAAATGCTTTTAGACGGTTCTGTTAGTTCTTTGTTGGACTTCGAAAATAACCTGTATAGTGCTGTCCCAGAGGCATTCAGTGCTAAAAGTGTGGCGTTTTTCTTCCCACAAATGTCGATAATTACTCATCAACATTCCCTCAGTGATAAAGAAAAAAAATATATTCTACTAACGTCCACCATTATCAAGTATGTAGCATATGTATCGTTCATTTGTACTTCACTTAAGCAATAAGATTTCTAGATAGATGCGAACAAGAATAAAATAAACATGGTCGCTAACCTACTCCTAAACCCAATCTACGCCTGTTTCCAAATTCAATTTTTGTCGAATTCGCACACATTTTAATATGTAACTTTCTTCCAAGTAATATCTAAATATTCGCATTGACGTAAAAACCTATCTCAAATACAAACGCTTGTTAAGCACAGTTCAGCTAAAGTCATACTTAGACGACACCCACATTTAGGTATACCCAACCCACTTCCACCATTGGTTATGAGATTGTTTATTGAGTAATTTTTTAGACGCTTTTACTGTGGTTTAATTAAAAAGCTTAGCGATTGGTTTAATTTTGTTTCAAAATTTTTAGTTTCGAACCAATGGACATTGTTTTCAATCCGTCTTCTGCATATTTAACATTCAAGTGTGGAGTTAATTCGGGCGAAGTGATGGTAAATGTTAAGCATACAGACATCACTACTAAAGTTCTCTTCCCTCTGGATAAAGTAGAAAACAATGAAGGGAAGATTTTCTATTTTATCGGTAATCACCTATTTTGTTTTCGAAAAGATTTCGTTCAAGCCAAGCTAATATGTTTCAATCTTAGTCTTTTCTGTCAAAAAATTTCCATGAATACAACCTCTACACTTATTCTTTTTTATTTAGGCGTTTTACATCCACTTTTGCCACCTGGCTGGTCGAGATTTTGTTTCAGTTACTCCCAACAACTAGACTCCACACAGCCTGAAAAAATATGGAAGCTGTGTTCAAAGCAACCATGCGATACAAAGCAGGAGTTCCAGTGTCCTTACAAAGGAATGAAGGCCGTTTCTTTAAATGTAAGAACGTTTATTTTTTCTTTGTGGACTCTTGTTTTTAGATTGAATGTGAAGAAGGATGTTGGTATGAATGTGGCTATCAAGCTGTTGACAACAATTGTTGCCCTGGTCATTACGGCGCTGCATGTCGTGCTTGTCCAGGAGGCTCCCAAAATCCTTGCAACGGTATTACTCCCTATTGTAAATGATTTTACATTTTTAGGGCATGGTATTTGTGAAAGAGATGGTTGTCGTTGTCATAAAGGCTGGACTGGGAATGCTTGCGAAAAATGCGTTTCATCTGAATGCTCTACGAAAGGTATTATTTTACATTGAAAAGTAGTAAAACAGTCGAATGATTTACTCAGGGTTGCATATGGAAATGGAAATTTCCAATCCATATAAAGATTGTGGAAATAGAAAATAATGAAAATTTATGGAAATGAAATTTCAAAAAACAAATTTTCAACGCTATTGAAAATCTTCAAACACTTAAATATATTCAAATATAGATATAGTTTTTAACTACAGTCGCAAAATAAATTAATATTACCAAAATTAATCAGAATCGTGCAAAGCAGAGCCAATACAACTTCATAATTTAATTATTGATTAAATAATACACTTGTGCTGCTAAAGCAGGTCTAGCTAATATGCATAAATTTGGAAAGTGTCGCATCTGATTTCAGGTGTTTTAAAAACTGAACCTGTTTGTGACATCTAACATTTTTTATTAACTCTGATTCCAACCCTACATGCGCACATTTTTAATATTAATGACACCGTAATTAATATAATTATCAACAGTAAGTTTGTGATGCATTTGTGTTTACTGTATGAACATTTCCATGTATGTATCCATCGCCAATTTAAATTACAGTCGCGCCTCGGTTTAACGTACTCTCACTTTAATGTAAACTTCACAATGACGTAGTTTACTGCAAAGTCCCTTGCCCATTTACTACATCCGAAGCTCGCACTTTAACGTAGCCTCAGTTTAACGTAAACTTCACACCAACGTAGTTCAAAATAATCCGCAAAGAAGCACATGCCATTTAATTTAGGTAGTTGAAAATATTGTTCTTTCTGCATTTCTGATTACTGAAGGATGGGTGAGGAACACCGCGTTTTTGAAAATCTCGTGATTTAGATCTCTCAAGAACTTGTCGAGAGACAAGTGATTACTTTGCAAGTGCTTGATTTTGATGTTTTAATTTTTTGAAAATTTTCTCAAACTCAGTTTTTCAGTTTAACGTACACTTCAGTTTTGCGTAGTTTTGAATTTGGCCCTGGGAAGGTACGTTAAACCGGGGCGCGACTGTATTAACGTTTAATTCGATTTGTACAGAACTACAACTGAATTTAACGGAAGTAATTACTAAATATGAAATTGAAATAACCTTAGCTAATGTTAGGATCAAAAGCCTTACACGTTTTTAGAATGTGTACCCTAGCAGTTTCAACAAAACCAATTATTGCACATGTCTGCACTAAATTGTAAATTTTCTTCATATTGTCACCTTGACAAACTAGCAGTGTACTACAAGACCAAGCCGTCCAATGGAATTTTACTGGTCTTAACCTCATGACCATAGACTGAGACCAGAAGTGTAAAACCTGGAGACGCAGATTACACAAAGTTACTCATTATAATTCCAATTTTCGTCACAATAGAAGTAATGCTGTAGTGCCAATGAGACTATTTGACCAGAATATCTCATGGGGTTGGGATGGTTCTAAATCCACTCCCAACAAATGGGATGGGACTAACACCAGTAAAATTGTGATCGCGCAGAACCCTAGCATTAGCTCTAATGGTTATGGAAAGATGTGGAAATTAAAAGAAAAATATGGAAACGTTTCTAAAAAATTTATTGAAATAGAAGATAATTGCATTTCCATATGCAAAACTGGATTTACTATTACTTCCAAATATTAGTATCCGAATATTTTAATCCCAGCCTAATTATGAACTTATGTTGTCTTTTGCTATGCATTCATTATATTTTAGAAGTCAATTGCGCTCCACAATCTTGGTCCACTACATTTGGAGAGTGCATTTGTCCACTAAGTCTTCATGGGAGGACGTGCAGAAGCTCAGTGCCAAACCTACCGCATATTGTTCAGAAGAACTGTTCAAAGTGTTATCGAAATGGCGGTTGTGTTAAGGGAGTTTGTGCATGTCCTAAGAATTACATTGGAGACGGAGTTACTTGCCAGCGTAAGTAATTTTGGAAAAGCTAAAATGAAGTTGATATACTGACAAAGTACTCTGTTTCATTCCTTAGTGTATAGCTCATATATTTTAGGGTGCTTTATCAAATGCTTGCGTGTACTCGTTAATGCTTGTCAGAATTAACTCTAATATTTAAAAGTCATTATTTCTTTAATTTTTGCTTTCCTTTATAAACCGTAAACGGCTTTGCTGACGCCGTGTTTTCTTAGCCGTTGTTGTTTAGGATGTTTTTGTGCTCGTATATAATTTGTTGACTATGATGATTGCGAAATAAGTTTTTTACAACAACTTTTGGTAAATTACAAATAATTCCACATATTTCTCATTAAGTATTTAGGCAGTGAATAAAATCAAAATTTGAAATATATATATATATATATATATATATATGCAGCCTAATAGACTATATTCTTACTTTTACTGCGTTGCATAGTGTTTAGAAATTACCGATTGTTTTTTTTCGATTTCACGTCATTTGACTTTGAACTTTTCGCTAGATAAACTAACTGTCCTTTAGATCAGTAGTAACGAATTTAACGACCTTGGTTTCAGCTGATCTTTGTGATATTGCAGGAAGCTTATCGCATTTGAACTAATGAAATTTATAATTATTCAATGTTTCCATTTTTAAATGGACCTATTTAAAATACTTAGTAGAAATGTGTACTGTGACCGTTTTTGTTAAATTTTCCATGTATAGCACATTGGAATGATTTGTGAATATTTTTTTTAGATATCTATTAAACAAATTTCAATTAGATTTTCTAAACATAAATGAAATGCAAAAAATGCTTTTAAAATCGAGCATCCATGTATTTTCACTGGCATAAATATTGTCCACATCTGTCAACATATTTCTGATGCATGTCAACTTAATGCCAATGGGGTTATTATAAAAGTTCTTCAGATAAATACAGTACATCATATTTTGAATATTTTAAATAATTGGCTGCACTAAAAAATTAAGCACTTGGCGGAAACAATAAGTGACATATTTTAAGAATTTTAGTTGTAATTTTTTCTTTTGTTTTATAGACTTTAATTATTAGCTAGTTTATACATGGTATCCACAAAGTCTGGACACATTAAAATTTCATAATTTCGCCACTATCTAAATAACTGAACTTTTTTCCGGATAAAGTACAATAAATTTTTACATTTAGCTTCCATAGCCACTGAGAAGTATAAGTTTAAATCTTTCTTGAAGCATGGATGCAAAAAATATGAATAATTTTAAAGCCTACATTGAAAAATAGTTAATTTTTCTGTTTCCAGACTTTAAGGACACCCTGTAGTCTATTATTTGCGTATTTGTATATGTATAGTTTTCGTAAATATGTATATATTGGATTATATGAGCACTTGAAATACATCTAAATACAGCTATTTGAAGCAAAAAAATTGAAGCAATTACCGCAAAAAATAGTAGAGAGAACAGATGTTGATCAAATTATTTCAGGGGAAGTTGGGAGTCTTCATCCAGTAACAACTTCTTTGATGCTAACAGTCAAAATATCGCCAGATTTCGTTTAATTATTAAACATTTATTTCTTTAAGGAATAAATTTGAGATAATAATTTGTTCTTGTGCAATATTTGAATCTTTGGTTCCTTCTATGCAACTTACGAATGTGTTGTTATAGGTGAATGTAATTACTAAATAATGCAAGCATAATCTGAGGTTGCTATGGAGACTTTTAAGAATTTTGCACATTAAATATTAATACTTTCAAAATGTAGAAAGACAAAATATCCAAAATATATTTCTCATTCAAAAATCAAAGCATATTACAGGTTATTAGAAGATAAACTTGACTAATTTTGAATGGTTGTTCACAATGGGTTAGTTTTTAATAACAATTAAGAATCTATGCCAATCACAAGACAACCTTCTAATGAGGCAAGCATTTCTATCTCATGTCTGGCTGTTCTACCTAGGGCCCTGCTAGTCGGGATATTTTGCTTCGAATCGAGTCGAGTCGGATCGGATTTCGGATCTCGAGTCTTGTCTGTGCACATGGGCCTATAAATATCATGTTGTTAAATAACCATTAAATAATCAACTGTTCTCCAAGTAAGAAAAATTAAATTATAACTGCTACATTTGTAATTGGTTAAGAACGTCTAATTGTTAATTATTGTAAAGTGTTGTGGGAAAGTTTAGCAACCCCCCATAAAAATCAAGTATTTTTGGATAATTTTAATAGAACTATTAATTAATGTACAAAAGTCAATTTATGTATGCACACTGTACTTGAGAATAACAAACTGACATAAAAAGTTCATGAATACTTAATATTCTGTGTGAAGGCTCTTGTTCTCAAGGCAAGAGGCAATGCGCCGAGGCATTGAATTGAACAACTTCTGACAGTAATCCCCTGTGATATCTTCAATCCAAACATGTTTGATGATGTTAATGAGATGTGGCAGAATCGTAGGCTTTTTCTATCAAATTTAAATCTGGTGAGTTACCAGGTCATCCCGTGAGGAGCTGAAAAGACTGTTCTTGGAACAATTGAGTGACAATTCGGGCAGTATGTGGAGTGGCTCCATCTTGCTGGAAAAAGGTGGCATTTTTGATAACCATAAATTGTGGTACCTTTTCTTGAATGATTTCCAAGTATTTGTTAGCATTGATCTTTTCATCTTTTGGCAAAAAATAGAGACCACAATGACCAGTAGAACTAATGGCACCCCAGACCATAATGGATGGAATATGCTTCACAGCTGGGCTTGAAAATTTGGGATCATATTGCTTCCCCATCTGGACGTCTCACATGATGTTGATTGATACGAAATTGTTTAAAAGTAGACTCGTCGGAAAATATTACCTTAGGCCAGTCATCATCTGTCCAGTTCTTATATCGATTGCAGAAGGCTAATCTCTCTTTAGTATTCTTCTTTCACAAAATTGGCCTTTTCACAAGTCTGTAGCACTTCAGATGAAACTCTTTTGCTAACTGGCGACGTATAGTTGATGGATGTGGACGAGGAACATCAATAGGAAGATTAGCAGTTATCTCCTTTGAAGTTGCAAATGGCTTTTGTACAGCATATCGATGAATATGACTATCGCTTCCTTTCCTTGCACGTGATGAATAATCACCACATTCATTAATTCTTTTTAATGTTCTGGAAACCGTAAACTTATTTACACAAATAGTTCTTGAAATAAAATTTATAGAATGACCAGTACGCCGCAAAATGTCAATTTGGCCGCGTTCAATTGTTGTAAATTCATTATTTTTTCCCATTGAAGACGAAAATAATGAGTAAAATCCACACGTTTACAATTCAACTCAATTTGAATTTCGCGACAATATAATGGATTTAAAACAACTCAAACAAAGATAAACAAACATTATCAACAATAATTCTATTGTAAATCATCATTAAAAGTTAATTGTTCCTTATTCCTTTGTTTCATGAATGGTTGTGACCGTGTGATTCGAATTTATTTTCTATTGTGTTTAGTTTTGACCATTGTTGTTTTAGTGTGAGCGATATTTAGTGTACTGTAGAATGAGACATTTTTATACTTTAGTTTCTCTTCTGTTGAACTGATTTGAACAGTATAATGACAACGCCGTATATGGCATTTATTAGTTCTATTAGAAATTTAAAATTGTCAAAAAATATTTGATTTTTATGGGGTTGCTAAACTTTTGCACAACACATTATATATATGTTGCATAAAGCAATCAATGTGTGTGTTATTGAATTAAATATCACTTGAATAGGTGTGAAATTTGTTTCCCAACATGAAATCGCGACGTTTGTTACTGTAGTTTTAATATAACTCTTACGAAACCGTAGAAAATGAAACTTTTTGTTAAAAAATTGAAAACAATCCAATTTGCATCTTGATGTTAGAAACGATTATTTGATAGATAATATGGCTCAACCCCAATTACTCTGAAAAAAAATTTTGTAGAAAGGTTTTTTCATTTAGAAAATTATATTATTGTTTTCAATTAAACGAACATAAACTCCACTATTCATTATCAATTCAACAAAACTCTAGTTGAATCAACCTGACTCGAAATTTCGAGTATTCTCAGGGCCCTAGTTCTATCTTGCTTATCTTCTCATCCCACCTCGTGTTCCAATAGATTGCATTTAAAGTTCTCAAATATTTTTGCGCATTAATTTTACAAAAAATACATTTTTATGCGTAAACATATAGTTACTTTGAGTCACATCCTTGAGATGGCCATTTCATTATCCCATTGGATGCCCCCACGTCGCATGAGAATCCTATCAAATGCAAGAAAATTGTTTTCAAATATTCTCAAAAAATAATCTGTTTGATTTTTTAATATTTGACGTTCGTAAAATTTTGTTGACTTGTTTAGATTAAGATTCATTATATTTTAGGTTATATGCCTTGTTTACGTTCTGCCATGAGTTGTCCTTTCAAAAAGTGTATCAATTCAGATTCTTGCGACTGCGACTTTTCAACGGATCCAGGAATCAATAAGATGTGCACAATTCCTCAAATCAATTGCACGGATTGTCCTTCAAATTCACACTGTTTTGTTGTATGCCCTTTTTATACATGTTCATTATTTAAAAAAATCAATACAAAATTTTCTTCACAATTTTTGTATTTCTACAATATTAACTTATACATTGTATTTTGCAGTTGTGTAAAGTGTTTATTTTAGCGAAACGGGTTATGCGATTGTGACAATGGTTACGAACTTATTGAATCAAATAAATGTGCGCCTTCTTGTAAGTTCTTCGTTAACATTTGTCCGCCAAGATTCAACTGTGTGGAAGCTAATGGATTACGTAGGCGTATCAACATATTTATAGATTTTAACACTGCTTTAGATCAATGCGTGTGCCCCCATCACCTTGAAGATGAACAATGCGTACAATCAGTTTTAGAATCAATTTCTTCTATTAATATTATTAGTAATATTTATAAGGTATAAACATCCCAAAATACTATAAGCTATGTCGACATTTAGGAACTGTATCAATATTTGGCTGATAACAGTGGTGATTCGGTCTTCAAATCCTTATTCCTATCTCAGCGGTCAAAACGATCTGCGGATGACGTTCGGAATCATTTTGTGTTCTTAGCTCCTGTTAACACAATGGAACGTGCCGAACCGCTGCGTAATTATATGTACTTTACAAATGAAAAGTCAATTGCTAATGGAATAAATCTTTCACCGTATGTCGCTTCAGCTCAGTATCGTAGAATCACTAATAATGGCCTGGTCGTCGAGAATCTTGGTAGAATTGTTAAAATCATACCATGTTTACAGCATTCCTGGCTAATTATTGTAGACTCTGTCTATGTTAACAATCCTAAAGGTGAACTCACAACTCAAATTCCTCTTACACCCACAATTCCTAAATTACCACCATTTAATGGTAACTGTCTTAGCTTTGATAAACTTCATTATTTTGTATAATTTACTCATATAATGATGTATCTTTAAACGTCATCTAACAGTTCTTTTGCACAAGTTCTATGGCAGGAAATTATTAGGTAGTTCTTTACTGTATATAAACTAATCAATCTTAAGCAGGACTCATTAAGATTTTCTTCAAAATTACTACAGTTCAAAATCGGTTTTTGCTGTAAAGGAAAAAAAACTACTTATTTGGACAAAGACTTCATCAGCCTTCCAATTAGCGTAATTCTTGTTTTTTGCGCACTTGTTGAAAGTCTCGAACATGTTTTCATTATATTGTTTATTTTTGAATATTTCTAATATTCTTTGCGGACATTTACCTTCTGTTCCCACGAGGGACGAATACCGAGTTCCAGCTGTATATTTATATGACATGTATGTATGATGAAACAGTTACTGTTCAAATGCCTACTTGAAACATATAAAAAGAATTTGGCGATGTGACTCAATTTATCGAACTCGTTTCAAGCCTATCTATTTCGCATTGCTTTCGACAATTGAATCGTTTAAGATTAACCTCGAGTTTTTACTGCATTATTAAACGTCTATGCCCTGAGTTTTGTTACGTATTATATTCCTATTGTTATTGTTTTTTTTCTAATATGCTTTTACATTTTGAAAATCGTTGAAGCTTTAATCATTTGATTGCCGTTCACATTTATGACATAATTTAAAAACTTGTAAAAGAATTCAATGCACTTTATGTTCATTCCACGGGTACTTTTCAGTAATTTTCAAATCTGTTTTTAGTCACCTCTCCAATGAACACTGCTCAAACATTATCGAGTCGTGCACCTTGGATATTTTGGGCAGCGGGAGTTGCCATCTGTTCTTCAGTGCTTTTCCTGCTTTTTATATCAATCATAGCTCGCTACGTCTTTGCTAGAGCACGCAGGCGAAAATCGAACAATATTTATTTAAGTACTAGACAGCGTCATTATGACTATTTTGGACGTCCAGAGCCAACTCTAATGCCATTGACTGATCCACATAAAGTCACTGACGTTTTTAATTCAAATGTATAGTCAATGTTTTAATTTTGTTAATGACGTGAATTTATTACAGTGAGCTATTTTTATGTTTTATCATGGATTTTTTATACTTTTGTTAATAAATTTTTATTCTTATTTAGTTTGGATTTGTTTAATTTTTATTTTATTGGCAATGTTTCGTTTTCGAATATAATTTTATGTCTTCAGTTTCAATTTCTATTTAAGCATTTATTTACTACAAACTTGCGCATTCTAGTTTAATGGATTCGCGGTTTTCGATGTGAACTAGTTTTTATGTTAGAGCATTTTGCATAGTCAATTTCTAGATTAGATAAATTTTTAATGGTTTAATGTTATTTTTTCTCAGATTAATGTCCGAATTAAAATGCATATTTTGATTTATGTTTATGATTTACATGTTTTTATACAACTTTGTGATATATGCGGGAATATTATATAACGGAAAACTTATTGTAGACATAAATGCAGTTTATATGATAAACATTGTTCCATATGAATTCAATACATATTTCATATTTTTTATGCATGCTAGTCATATTGGTACCTTCAAATTGTCGTTAGTAGAATACTATAAAATATTGAATGACAATAATCCATAAAATCATGTACATTTCACTCTTCCGATAGTTTTATAATTGTCCATTATGTCAGAATTTCGGGAGTAATCAAAGCCTATTTGCTTGTAAGTTCAACATCTAGTGGCGATTTTTTCCTTTATATCCGGTGGGGTACGCAAGGGGACATGCTCTGATGTATCCCTCCGGCAAGTTTTCAAAATTGATTTTGATTCGTTAAATCATAAAATGTTTATTAAAACAGAACAATTAAAGTCAAAGCTGTGAAATGCATTTTAGGGTCTATTATCGCAATGTTTTCAAAACGATGTCTCTCGGCCGAAAATCCTACGTACTCCCCTGCTTACATCGTTTCCAAACTGATATGCATCATTTCTTCCCTTGATTCTATCAGTTCTGAAGAAACTTGTGTTCTGCGATATATTACATTCTAGTGCTCTGTTTACTCGAGTGCTGATTGACAAGTTTTGCTTTAGCATAATCAATTTTTACTTCCTGGTGATTGGTATACATTACAAATGACAGGGTTTCTCGGTTTCAGTGTACAGAGGAAACGATGGACTTTCATGAGCATATAATCTGATCGTAATCAGCTTGTGTGTGTGTCACTATCAATCAGGAGGTTTCCACCTGATGAACGTGAAACTGACGTCGCTGTCTCTATTTGTGAATATCGCAATGAATGATAATAATAATGTATTTTTGAGATTGCGCACTATTTGTAAAGCAAATTCTAGTGCGATATAAAATTCATTCATTAAAGCTTTGATTATTATTGTTAAGATATTAGTTTTCGAAGTATTTAAGATAAGATAAGATATTCTTTATTCAGATAAATATTGACAATTAAAAACTGATAATTTATCTGAATAGCGTCAAAAATATACCAACATACATACAGATACATACAAAAGCAAAGCATACTATACAATAAATCTAACAGGCTAGGGAGAAATTACTAGGAGATTTCAAGTACGGGTTGTTGAGTAATCATTGTTGTAGAATTTGTATCCTAGCCATGATTGTCCTGAGATATACTTTTGCTTAAGATAAATTTTAATTTGAAAGCAAAGCATACTATACAATAAATCTAACAGGCTAGGGAGAAATTACTAGGAGATTTCAAGTACGGGTTG
>CABFPE010000005.1:1116875-1152724 GCA_900660155.1 Hofstenia miamia | reverse complement strand
TATATATATATATATATATATTATTGATGCTTTCCCATATAAAACGTTGTTATATATATATATATATATATTATTGATGCTTTCCCATATAAAACGTTGTGAAATACGTTTTGAAAATTAAGTAATATTATCGCAGATAAAAGGTCAAAATATTATTTTTAAAATACCTTCTCTTGGCTACATTGATCTTTATTTCATGATGAGGAGTCTCAACAGGGATGTCTTTGCCTTCTAAATATTTAACAATCGATAATAAAAAGAACATTATATTAATAAACCTTTGTATTTAATGCTTTAACAATTATCGATTGATTTTTTACTGATTTTTTGTGATTTTACAAACCTTAGAGTTAGTCAAACATAAATGATTCCGATTTCATGTGCTGTATAAATTTAATTACTATTTCAAACTCACTCTTACCCAATCAAATACAAGCAAATGAGTCTCAGGTAATAAATATGTAATATCAAGCTTGCCTACACAAAAATAACGTTTATACTAATTCCAATACCTTAAGAAGACTTACTCATGTCACAGGTAAACTATTTCCATATTCATGTCGCAGATGAACACAATGAAAAACATTTTACGTAGTCTACCTTATTTAAAACGGTTTCCATAACTTTGAGTTAAACTTGGTGTACAAAATCTATTGGTTAAAGCTTCTTAGTAGTGTATAAAATTATTTGAATGCAGGAAACATAATATCTTTCATACCTTGAACATCAATTTTGCATGTTACTGAATCAACCCCTGCTAGATTTTGAGCTGAACATGTGTACCATCCTGCATCTGTACGTGTCACCTCATCAATAACAAGAATATACACACCATCTTCTTTAAAATACCTTAAGCAAGTCATTTAGAGTGAGATGATATTGAAATTTACTTTACATATGTACATCTATCTACTATAAGAATAATAATCAAATCACAAGTTAATTAAATTTTAGGACAGGCTTTTAGTAGTCAATAGGTAATTTAAATGCACATACTTAGCACGTGCTATCGATTTAATGTTTCCTTTGCTCCATGCGACTTGTGGCTCTGGTTTTCCTTTGATTTTAACACGAAGGCAGAGTTTCTCACCTTCTTGCAATTTAACTGGATGGGGTCGTTCAACGAACATTGGAGGCAGATGTCTAGCGCGTTCTAAATTAAGATAAAAAATTTTTTGATTTAAAAATTCATATTACCCTCAATGGAAACATTCACTGAGAATGATGCTTTGCCGGCTTTGTTCGAAGCAACGCACTCATAACAACCCTCATCATCCTCTTTTACACAACTTGGAATGAGAAGAGAATAGGTGCCATCTTCCCGAAGAACCTTAAGGATTAGATCATTAAGACATCATGCTCATTAAGTTTATCAAGAACTTCTTATGATTGAATGCATTGTTAATACTTGAATTATATATTTCAACGATTTTTAAAAGTCTTAATATTCAAATAATTTATAAAACTAAATTAATGCTAAACAACATGTAAAAATGAATAGTAAGAAAATCTATACAATACAGATGAAGCTAAGAATGCACGCAGGAATAACAAATACGTCTAAATATTAAAAGTAGTTTTATCAAAGCTCTATCAAAACTTCCATTAATATCATCATCTATAGTTATTAACCTTTAACAGCCTGGTGTCATTTTTAATGGGTAAGCGGTTTTTCCATATTTACAAAGAATCTTATTTTTTTGAATATTTTTAACAAATTCGGTATTAATTCACAACCATCGCTCTAAAAGACATACAATTGTACACTTTCCTGGACAATGACCATGTTCAAACTCACATATATTTCTAAGAATGATATCTACGAGTTATGCATTTTAAAAAGACACAAAATACATTTTTTGCTTATTATGAAAACATTTAATGTATAAAATCCCATCTTATGACATACCAATGTTACACAATTTATGTAAAATTATCACATTTCCTGGACATAGTAGTGTAAAGGTTTTGGTAGCACTCACCTTTGGAAGTGGCATGGCATCGATTTTCAGGGTTATGTGCACATTGTTGCCTGGATCCTTTTCCACGCATTCCGGCACGTTTTGGATGTTGGGAATGAAAAAGAATTCACTAGTTGATGTGGTGTCCGAGAAATCATCATCCAAACACACCCAATGAACTTGGTCTTCAGCAATATCAAACTCATTCAATAGAGAATTCTCAAATTCTTTAATTGAACTATACTAAAAAATAGGTGTAATGAGATGTCTACTAATCCTACGTTTGTTCTTAGATACCTCTAAAAATTAACAAATATTAATTTTTATAGAAAGCTCTGATGATCATATTTTTGAAAGAATGATTTTTAGTTGGAAAATGGAATCATCCATTACTAAATATTAACATACTGTTTTGGAATCCGAGGTTCCCTTCTCAGAGAAGCTGAAACTTTCTTCGTGTTGTGTTATTTGTGTTAATAATGATCGCTCATAATGAGGAACATAAGTATCCTAAAGAATTATAACTTTTTTTGGCTCATTAGATAGGAAACACTTGCTTTCTTATATTTGCTTTTTCTTTGTTGTAGTCGAGATTTTAGCTCTTGACGAATGGGTCCTTCATTCTTTCTTTCATAGAAGGTATTGATTCTAGATGAAAAATAAATTATTATGATTTTCCAATGGACAGTAAACACTCTATAGAAAAATTACAAAATTGTTTATTAAAAATTTAAATATTTACAGGAATTTTTTCATACCATTAACATTGGTTTATGCCATTTACATGTTATCATAGATTATGAAATCTTTGTAACATATTTTAACAATATTTTCTCCAAGCAGTAAGCTAAACAGAAAAGCAACACAGTGTAATACCCAGTCAGGTTTTTCAACAGCATGTTTCATTTAAAAATAATATTTTACAATTACTAGAAATATGAGGATCCATGAAATCTACTGGGTGTTCCGTTTTCAAACTTCATTATAATCCACTTGATTTCTTTAACTCACACACTCCTTGTCATAAAGTTCTACATCCTCCCATCAAACACTTAGGATTTTTCAATGATTACAGCCATTTTTCAATTATTTAGTAAATTTTCATATGCAATATCAGAGATAAAATGCTTACATACTCAAAATTGATAGCACTAAATTGGTCGATTAGAAATGGATTCAACTTCTCTATCTGTTCTTCTTAAATATTAGAAATGAATTTCAAAATGTATCAAAATTAAACTAAAATTTGTATATGTTCATCTAAAGAACTATATTTATTCGTCATTAGACCATACTTTGAAAATTCATTCAAATATTTAGTCTATTTTAAAGTAAAATTCAATTATTGCTGCATGCGACACCAAGTGTAAGTAAAGTATAATTTTTGTACGCCTCAAAACATAGTATACCAGCGAAGCGACTATAAAACAACTTGCTTTATACTGAAGATATAAACCCGATTATGCTACATATAATTAAGACCCATATGTTTATCAGTTATTCATTGTTGATTGAAATGCGTAGAGATAGTTTTGAATCAGTTAATAGCTTGATATACAATACTTCTTTGTTTCTGTTAGTAACATAAATTCCACTCATTTATTATGATGTTATGTCATATTTGAATATAAAACATCCTAAAAATTTCTGTGTAATATTAGAAGACGTACCGTCGTCATTGAGCGTGGCAGTTGTTGTGCATTCCCCTAGATTATTGGAAGCAACGCAGGAATATGTGCCAACGTCTCCTTTCTGCATGCTATTGATTGTCAAAGCGCAATAACCATACATTGGATCATAATCAATCTTGTGTCTAATTAGAAGCATATTTAGTGTATACATAGAAAATGCTCTAATACTTTCAGACCCTACCTGACCCAACCCCGTCCAAAACAATAGTTTCTGACCCGACCTAACTCAACCCGGGAGGTAAGAATAAATAATGTCTTGCTCATTATCATTTTGTATCATATTTAATATAATCATAATAAATCCAATTGAAATAAGGTTAACGTAGGATTTAATGATTTAAGCTAAAATATATCTGTTCAATTTCAATGAATGTATATACTGAATCTGTCATGGCCCGACCAGTCGAAAAAGCCTGTTGCCAACTAGTCTTTGACTCGGTTCAACCGGGATAATTGTTGTCCCAAGGGTCGACCCACTTTCAGGCCTGCCCAACATGGGATCTGATAAAGGCAGCTGGATTGTGTGTCAAATGGATAATGCTAACCAGTCAAGTGGAAATGCGAGATCCGAAACCATAGCTGCGGTGCAGAGACCGATAATGTGTGGACAGATACCTGCACCTACTGTAGACGTCAAACCCAGAATTAAAAACGGGTCAAAAGTTATTACCCATGACCCGACCCGACTTGGCTGATTTATTACCATTCTTTGTTTAAATAGTGTATATAAAAACGTGAAACGTTTATTAAAAGATGTAACATAAAACCTGACCTAAAAGCATATTGGTAATTAGAGATTATTCTATTTTCATTTAGATAAGCAATAATCTATCTTGCCAGTAATTTTCTCTAAAATTTTAGAAATTTAATGAGTTATTGCTATAGGCCTATAGCTAGAAGCAATTTGCGCATCACCACCAATATATAAATTGGTGTGATGACATAGTTTTGTAAGCAAACCAATCAGTTGTGCTAATATTAATGTTTAAAATCTAATAGAAATCACATCATTTTGATGTTACATTGAAAATTAAATAATAGTTCAAATTGCTGTAGAACTTTATGGTTTGAACAAAGTTGGAAAACGGTTAAAATTATGACATACGACCCCACCCGTGACCCGACATTAATTTTGTAACCCGTGCTGTGTCACTGTAGGGTTTAGATAACAACAAGCGCTCATAAAATTACCGACCATTAGTAGCCTTGGTTGGTCAATGCGATGAGAGGCTCTACCCTCTCAAGAAGAATGCTCGACTTTTGACTTCAATCTGCTGATCAAACTCAAAGCAGATCTGACTGCCAGATGTCACTAGAGCAATCAATTATTAAACCAGCTTTAGTTGTCGTATTTCGAAGGTTTTACGATCCGGGCTCGCATCATAGTCCCCCACTGTACAGCCTGTAGACTGCTACATTAATCCTAGGTCAAATTTACGAAATTCTAAGGAACATCTTTACTATAACTTTTAGTTTCAAATAATTTTTAAAGTTTCCAACACCTACATTTACATATTGAAAGACATAGGAAAGTATAATGAATAAATAAGTGAAGAATTTTAAAATTTAGGGTTGATAGCTAAAAATCGCTTTGTGCCTAATTAATTTCTAATATGTCATATTTTACCTCATATCGGAAGAAATTTCAATTCCTTCTTTGTACCAGACTACATGAGGAGCTGGACATCCACTTATGTGGCATTCAAACAGTGCTTGGCATCCTTGTGCAAAAGATTGTGACTGAATGTTAGAGACAAATTCTGGAGGATAGTTTGTCTGAACAACAGCTAAATATATTCAACATTAAAAGCCTAATAAATATCTATTTTGTAACAGAGATAAAACCGTTTTATATCAATAAATATATATATATATATATATATATATATATATATATATATACACATAATGTATAAATAAATAAAACATCATTCAGGATTTGTCAGGATCGGATTTCATAAATTTTGAATAAATTCAAATTCAGATCGTAAAATATTTCTCCAATTTCAAAAGGAATATAAACAATCCTAATAATAGTGAGTGGTATATCGCAAATGGAATACTTACAAAAAGACCTTGTTTGTTTTTATAAACTCTACAAATGGAATCACTACGACAATTATACTGGACGCATGGGCTCAATTGACAAGTGTTGAAATCTGTCATTAAATAGTTTTGATCGCATTTACATTCGACGCCACCGCCTTCTAATTCGACGCAGGTTGCATCATCCATACATTTCGTAACACGACAAGGATCTAAAACAAATGAGATAAAAAAATTAGAAAATGAAAAACATAACATGGAATTGTAAATGATTTTTCGCGTTTCTTTTTTATTAAAAATTTGTTAAAACAAAATTTTCCAAACTCAAAGAAGTCGGCTTGTACTTTATGAATTTATGATATATAAGGATAAGATTAATTAAACATTACATTCATTAATATTGCTTAAACATAGCTAAGAAAAACCATACGTGAAATGGTTTTATCGGCAACACACCGTGGCCAATGAAATCTACCAGGTGTGCAGTATTGACAACTGTTTCCGAAGTATTGATCTGGACTATTGCAGACACACTTCCCATCCCCTCGCATTTTATCGTTACACTTCCCGAGACCTATAAAACAATCAATGCGATCATCGTTACTACTAGATTCACATACTTGTTAATGAAAATAAACCGGAACAAAAATATTCAATATCATAGACTTACCTGCGCATATCTTTCCATCGTGCTGTGGACATGGTCGACATTCAGGTCCATAAAAACCTTTACAACATCTCTCATCTGAAGACTTTTCGCAATAGTGCGGCAAGTAGGAAACCAATCTAAAGACATAGTAGTTTGCGCCACTTTTGATAGGCCATCCATGAAGAAGATCAACTTGACTTTCGTTGTTTATACCATATTTAAACTAAAATTAGGTGTTACAGAATTTGTTTATTCAAATGCTAAATAATGTCTTATTGGTAAGCCTTAGAGTGTAAGATAATCATCAGTTATGGTATATATCGCCATATTCTAACTTGATCTTGATACTAAAGCTCAAGGCAAATTATTTTAAAATGTACCATGTGTTATTCCTTCATGTATAATAAGCTCTAGTAATTTCAAAATGTCACCAGCTAATCTTGATAAAGGTTTGATAACGGCATCCTACTGTTTGGTATTCGGGGTCTTAATGTTTATAAAAAGGTAAAACTTTTATAAAAAGCTCGCTATCAAAAAATGAATATTTCAGATGATATTGCTTTGAACACGAAAATCCTAAAGCACCGATGAAAATCGAAAACCAAATACTGTACACTGAAATTTAAACCAAGCAAAGAGTCTACGTTCAACTAAGAAAACATGAATATTAAATCCTACGTTTGTAAACTCGCGTTTGTAGATTAACTTTCTTGAATTATTGAATCCCGTAAACTCGTTTTCGCCTTCATTTAAGAATATGAGAGCTCGGGATTTGGTTCCCAATACGAAATAATCTACAACGCTACGTCGATCTCGACTGATTGATGAAGAGTACTGTGATGGAGGCGGTGCGAACAAGTAATAAAAATCATTTTCTGATAGACTTCCATTCGATAAAAATACCTAAATTTAAAGTTATTATTAAGATGAAAACAATTAACTACCGTATGTTTTAAAAATAATTAGTGAATTGTAATTCACTCAAAAAATTGATTTTTTGCGCATATAAAATCTACAAAAACCAAAAAATCTTGCTTCAAAATGAGGACGATTCTTAGATAATATATTAAACAATTAATTACATAATTGAAAAATTATTTATTTTTAAATTTTTCCGATTCCGCTATTTCAAAAAAAGTTAAATTTTCTTGTTTGTTAAAATTTTAATGTACATACCATGAAATCATCCAAAAATATGTTATCGTCAGTTAACCATGTAGCATAGTTTATTGTAGGGCATGGAAGATAGTTTTTCAAAACATGTATATGGCCATTGCGCGCAGGTAAACTGTAAGCAATGGCTTTGTTGTTGACAAGAACGTTTCCTTGCAAAATCGAGAATTTTAAATAAACACCTAAACAAGGCAAACTATTTTTAAAGCAAACAGCCAAAATAATTAACTAAAACCATAGACGTCGCAAGACTTGGCATGACTAAAATAATGTATACGCAATTGAAAACGTTTGCTCCAAAGGGGTGCTTACAAAAAAATAATAACACCGCCATTCAACTAAACTTTAAAATAATTTTCAAATATACACGTTTTATTCATTCTGAATAAAGAATATTTCTAACATGTGTAATAAACAACATTATCTAATATTTGCAATTCATAAAAACAGTAAAACAGAGATTATATCTAGTTATAAAATTACAAGATGGTTATGATGATTCAAATAACGTAAACTGTGAAAAACAAATGATTGATTTTCAAACCATTTTCAATGTAATGATTAATAATTTTCCATAAATTAATTTTATTGAAAAGCATTGGACGATAAAAATAAAATAAATTACAAAAGGTACCTTCAATTAATGTTGGAAGTCTATCGCCACCGAGATTTTTGAGAGTGTTTAAGGAGAAGTCACCAATGGTGGAAGAAATAAGCAGATACAAGTCGGATTGTGACAAGTACTCACAGTTGCTGCTGTCACCCATTCCAACAAAAACAGTTAAATTAAATGGATGACGAGATGCTAAAACACATCCAAGTAAATTTATATATTTATAGAAGACAAAGTACATTACGCTTAAACAAAAACAGATATCTTAGAGCTAAGATTGGTCTATTACTAAAATATTGATTATGCAAAATAAAAAATTTCTAAATACATTAAACTCCTAATGATGGTAGAGACGGCAAATCTGAATAAGAAAATCTGTAACATGGTTTCAAATATCAGGCACCGCACTACAATACATCACTGAGCACATTACAAAATGACGTCATAATTTCGTTGAAAATCTTCATGACTGGAATAGATTGATAATAATATGTGATATTGTATCGCTATTAGCCTTTTTTTAGTATTAATATCAAAAAAATTAGTTTCAAATGTTTTTCATTGTCTAATTCTTTAGTTTTGCGAAACCAGAAATTGATTGGTCTCAATCCTATGATACGATGTGGTTCTACCACATGGATTTAATTTCGTTTAAAACTGCAAAATTATAAATAATATTTGATTAAAATCGAGGTCGTGGTGTTCCTCAAATCAGTACTACTATATCTACAGAAAACGTTGTGCAAAAATGCATCACAACTACATTATATGCTAATAGCTGTACCTTCACATGGAGGAACGAACATTATCATAAATTATAGCCAGGACAAATTGCTATTTTCATACATACGATGTACTTTTAAATATTCGACATCGTTTGAAAATTTTTATATCGTGTACCATTCACAGAATCCATGAGAAATTACTTAGTTTGACTTACGTAACAAACGTTAATGAAAACAGTTAATTCTTACTTTGTTCCTTTATGTATCGTTTTTCATCAAGATAAAATCGTTTTGCCTGAACTGCAAAGTCTGGAAACTCTAAAAGCTCATCAAACATGTCTCCGTAGCAGAAACGGCCATTGCCTAAATGTTGCACTTAATTCATTAACCTGATATAAGATATTACAATATCCAGGAAATATCAGGCATGATCTGGGATCTATTTACAAAAATTATTGATTTGATCGTTACCTGATAAGTGATCGGGACATTCGCAGATGTTGTCGGCGGTTGGTGAAGGCTTCGTGCAAGTGGCCAAAGGCGAGCACTCATTTTTTTCTGGACAATCTTGCTGAAATATACATTTTCTATATCCATCGCCGTGATATCCATGTTGACAGTGGCATTCGTAATTCTAAGATGCTTGTTTAATCCGTAAGCGCATAAACAGTAATACCTGTGTAATCAACATGCAACGCGCGTTTTTAGCACATCCTTCTTTACCGTAATCATCATAACATTTTTGAGGGTGGCGACATTGGTCTCCAACTAGGTTAAATCCTTCAACACAAGTACAGAGATATCTTCCAGGACCCGTATGAATGCATTCTTGCTAAATATATTTCCATGTTTAGAATTTGAAGTGGCAAATAGAATAGTTTGACAATTTGAAACAATAGCTTCAATTGGAAGAGAGTTTAACAATGCTGAATACGACAAATGGGAAGACAATAGTAAAACCTCTAAGTGAGTTAAAAAATCGTACGTTGAATGACTAAAATAGAACCTTAGAGTTAAAGAATGTTAAAAAGTGTTTCGAAAAGAAGTTGGAAAAACTTAAGACGAAATAAACAATCTTCGAAAATGAAAAACCTACATTTTCAGAGCAGAGTTGGTCTTTATGTTCAATACAAGGGTTTCGTGACACACACAGCACCCCATCACCACTAAATCCTTGACGACACTTGCATTCAAGATCATTACTTTCTGAGCGTGTGCACTCTGCATCAACATGACAATGCACAGATCCACAAAATGAGGATTTCAAGTCGCAATTTGGGCCTAAAATTTCACTTGAATGTGAAATGCTAACAAAAATGCAGGAATAGAAAAATGAAGCGATACGTTAGTTTCCAGAGCTTGCTCCGATCGTAATTTAAAAGTATGTGCATTTATTAATATTATCGAGATAGATATAAACATTTAATAAGAAAGAACAAGTTAACTGAATATATCAAGCATTTTATGGTACATGACAAGATAAGTTCACATACAAAACTCAAGCCGCACATCTAGTAAAATATATATGTATATACATCAATTTAACAAAAGTACTAAACGTGATATCGGTACAAGACAATGCAAAAACTTTACTTACTTTTCATCTAAAACAGTCATTAAATTAATCGTTATAAATAAAATATGATAGTACAGTATAAGGGATTTTTTGGAGAGCAACCTATGGTAAGAGAGTTTTCTGAAGATTGCAGTTAACCAAAAACACAAAATTTTGAAAATTGACAATCTATTGTGATACAAATGAAGCATCGTAATGGTCACTTAATCTCAAATTACAGAAAAATTCCCATTCATTTTCGAAATGTATGTAAATCAAGAATGAAAAAAAATCGTGAAAAGTAGATTTCAACAAGCTAAGAGATTTTTACCCATTGAAGTAACAAATTTGATATTATGTCAAAACAATTCGCAATAAAAAATTGCCATAACATAAAAATATCAAATTTGATGTCAACTAACATCCAATATATGATAAAATATACATTTAAACAGGAAAATTCATAAAATTATCTAGTTCACATGTACAAACGAATACAAGACGCGAAAATAATGGCAGCAAATTGTACATAACAAACAACAGAATTGTCATAATAAAATATTGCATACCTGTGAAATCAAAGGAATTGCAGAATCTGCAAGAACCGTTTGAAAAAATATCATTTTGACAAACACCGTTTTTACAAAGACACTGCTGATCGCAGTTAGGCCCAAACTTTTTCTCATTCCGACATATGGAACAATCTAAACAATTTTATCGTAACCACACAAAATCGGATGACCTACCATCTCCAACAAATCCATTATTGCAGTTACAAATGCCAGAACCCTCGGTTCCTTCATGACAAACACCATTGCCTTGACATGGATTCATTTGTGCGGGACTATTTATGAGGCCGGGACAGCTTTTTCTACAATCAATTCCATAGTAACCGCTGCAGCAATATCCAAAATCACAAAATAGAGACTTCATATTACTTCCCAATACAAATATAGACGATACAAAATGAACAGTATGCCCACTATCGGTCGACCAATCAGCTGCAAGTACACGAACTTTCTTCTGTAATAAATTGGGTTTAATTAACTTATTGGGAAAAACACGACTTGAAACTACTTACATTATACGATAATGTAGAAGAGGCAGATTCATTAACAAAAACCCAAGTGAAGTTGTCTGCAAAGGTGAACTGGAAATTAGGTAAATTCAACAAAGGAGATTGTTCAACAACAAGTGGGAAAAGCGGAAATAGCTTGTGATTAAAGATAATAGCAGATTCCAAAATCGACTCACATAGCTAAAATAAATATTTACAGTATTTAACCTAATTAAGACCCCATTTATTTCTTCATCAATGTGCAGAAGATTCAACTCTCAATCTGAAAAAAAATAACTAGTTATTGAATATGATTCCAGAATAGTGTTTTGGATACCAATGTGATCGAAAAGCTTAAAAAGAAAAGTAATTTATAGCGTCCAATTTTGTATTAAAGTAATGAAACGAATTACGCAGCTATGTAATGTTAGTACCAGTATTTTGCATCTATACATTTACTTAGAGAAGTATATAATTTAAAGATATGTATATAAGGGTTTTCATCGATATCTAGTTGATCCATAAATCAACAGACAAATTGTATGAAGCCCACTTTGAAAAGATTTGTTCTGAAAAAGACGTACCTTATCGATAATGATAAAAGTACAAATTCAAGCTACATTTGCAGGTTGCTCATTAAATTCACGAAGATAATATTTTCAATTACAAAAAATATATTTAAAATTGGGCCATACCAAATTAATTACAGTAGTTTATTCTTGTCATACATATAGCTTTAAGTAATAACTACTGGCCAGCCAAGATAAAATCCTGGCCTTGCAGGAAAATATTGGCATACCTTGATTTAATCCAAAACTAAACAACACATTGTAATTGTATGAATAAAAAATATTTCTCATGTGATTTTTTAATATATGGTATAGAAAGTAAAAAAATAGATCGTACACTCTTAAAGTGCACTTTAAGGTAATTGTCTATTTCTTCTACTGTACAAAACACTGTTTGAATATTGAATTAAATGACAAAAAATAAAATGTCACGCGTTAAAAATGGAAATGGTAATTAAAAATAGCTGGAAATTATTGTTCGCGGTGACAGACAAACAAAAAATGTAATTACTTTAAAACAGAGTTAATTTAGGATATTTCACTTACATTGTATACAGCATTTCTGGTAAGAGTCGAGAAGCGTCCATAGCCCTTTTCAGCAAAAACAGGAAGAAATATAGTAGCGGGAGAAATACCAGTCAACTTGGCATCTAACATTTTCAAATACTTCTCTGAAGATACTGTAGCGTCTCTATCTATGCAATTCTAAACAAAATATATTCGACAAAGACCACAAAAAATTTACTATAGTGATTATGAACATACTATTTTCTATTAACAAACAATATCCAAACACAGAAGATGAAAATGTAATGGATGTTGTAAGTGTGATATCGCAAATCAATATATACAAACTTTGGTTATAGATACAAAGCAAAGTAATAGATTAGCTAAATCTAAAATGATCTTTTCGTCGCAAGTCAATCTACTGAAGAAACATTTGCAAAAAAGTTTTCGTTTGTTTATATACTTGAGATAACTTCAAAGATATGAGAAGCGAGAAGCCTACTTTCAATTAAAAAGTAATGATTGTTTATGGTTTATGTTAAGATTGGGCCAGGTAGAGTTTCGCTTACGGTTAAGGTTATGTAAAGGGGACATGCCTTGGGTTAAGGAAGGTGGTTAATGCTACATATGCTATAGTGATAAATTAGCATATTTTTGCAAATATTTGGGTAGAGAGAAAAATTGAGCAATGACTTACGAGTGGGTATTGTATGATAGAAACATTTAATC
Organism: Hofstenia miamia; assembly: GCA_900660155.1. Lineage (NCBI taxonomy): Eukaryota > Metazoa > Xenacoelomorpha > Acoela > Hofsteniidae > Hofstenia > Hofstenia miamia. Next base: position 1,139,449 of record CABFPE010000005.1, on the reverse strand, counting down.
TATACTTTTTCTTGTTTAAAAATATTGTAGATATTTTTTTGGAAGGGCAAGGAAGGTCATAAAATCAAATTACACGCAACTCCTTACAACGACTACACCTAATGGGCTGCATTGGAATTTATAAGTTGAAGGCTGTTGGTAAAATAGCTCCAAAATTTAAAAAAACAAATGATGACGGTACGATTATTTTGTAGAGGCCTTCTAAGAAACAACGTCATTATTGACATTCTTTTATATATGCTCAGAAAATACTATTATTGATTTTTAATATTTTAGGTGTAAGTGAAATGAATTACCTGCAGGAATGAGTACTTGAGGAGCTCCTCGTTCGTGAGTGACTTATCAAATGATGGAGTAGTCGATTGTTTTTGTTCAATAAAGTTAAGGTACCCGTTAGCGGTGACAAAATCCCTGTGAGAGATTGTGCCATTCATTGACCGATGAACAACTGCGTCTATGAGAGTACCTGACATGTGAGTGGAGCCACTGTGTGTGAATTTCAACGTCTGACCGCGGTGCGTAATGAAAGACTTAAAGAGCAGGAAGTAGGAATCTAGAGCGTAAAAAGGAATAACGGCGTAGATGCAGTTGGAAGAACACATCTAAATAAACCAGTTTGAAGAAATACATAGTTCACATTTAAGCAATGCGATTTCCTTGATAGAAAAACAACTGTTCAATAAAATGTCCGTTGATGGGAACTTACTGAACCTGTACTAACAAGACCATAGTTTATATAAAATAGCATCTGATATTCAATACAAAATTATCATTATTTAATATGAGGTGTAGTTGGTTTCTTTTAATTTAGTTTATGAGAAGCAGTATATTTTATGACAAATATTAAGTAATAACAAATAGCCAATAGAAACGTCAGTTTTATAGTAATTCTATTTTGGCAAAAACCATGCCATCTAGTGATTATGTGCTCCCACAATGTAGAAACATTACTGTTTTACAGGTAAGGTCTTATACAGCCGATTAAAATTGCGCATTGGAAATGTTTTCTCAATTAAATGTAACAATGAATTAGATAGAACACTTTTAGATTCAATTTTAACTCGTGTCTCATGTCACTTTATAATTCGAAATTATTTTATATATAATTGACAATAATTAAATTCACGTTTACTTAATAAAAAATATTTGAAAACAGAATAAAAAGGAAAACTAGATTCATCTTAAAGCCAATTTGAGAGTGTAAAAATCTGGCATAATTTTTTAAAAAATATAATACGTAATTTAATGTTTTATTCCTATGCAAACTAGGTGGCATACGTTTTTGAAAGCTGTCGTCAAACTCATCTCTTAAATCAAAATCAGTTACTAGTAGCAATTCTCTCACAAAACTAATTTTTTGTATATGCAACAATTAGTATATTAAGGTAAAGCTCTTCAGTATTTTTAATTAAAGAACGAAAGAAATAAACTTTAAAGCCAATGGAAATCAAAACGATTTTCCTCAAGGAATTTAGAGCTGATTCAGGGTTGATAATTGTATTTGCTTATCCAAAACATCTGGATGTTCCTTATGCTGAACTATCCTAGCAAAATAACACATTTTCAAAAAGCAGACTATCTAAAAACTAATCCTTTGTAATAAATATTCGCTTCCAAAACTAGGATGCTGTTGTGGAATTAGTGGCAATTTATAAACATTTACCAACCAGAATAACACATAAGGGAAAATCATTTCAATGTTAAATGTTAGATAAAGTTGGATAATTGTTGAGGTGATAAAGATCACATTTTTTGCAAATGTCCTCTAAACAAAACAATTACAAAGGCGAAATTTGAAACAGAAATTTACAAAAATATGCTGTCTTGGGGTATAGTGAAGATGTATAGAGAAGGAATTAATAGTTACGTAATTTGTATGTAATTTGTCACACTCTGTCAGATAGTTCATCACAATTTTGAATCTAAAACTACAAATTCAGGCATAAGTAACTATGAGTCCGGGGGGGGGCGGGTATGAGCATACCGGTGACTGGGACCTGGTGAAACAGTTCGAATATCACGTTTAAAATGAAATATTTTTTAAATATTTTTTAATCAATTATAATAAACGCATATTTCATGAAAATTACAAAGCTATTTCATCGAATCTATTCTATATGCATAAATACTTATACATTTGCAGTTCACACATTATGAAAATTGACCGACCACATCAACTGAGCAATTATAATGCAAAACGCGCAAAACGTATTTTAATTAATATTTGCGACTAAAAAGCGAAATTGGATATAACTTCATAATCAAGCTGTAAACTTCCGACAGAATTAATGCGTTTGAGATACTTTCAGAAGTCTACAGAAATCAATGAAATTAATTTAAAAAATCTAAGAAAATTTAGTTATGTAGAAAGTAATGTTATATATTATCAAGACAAACACCTACATTGGAAACTTCAATAAAAACAATGGCGAAATATTTGATTTCTTAGGCCACGGTTAGACTAGTGATTGGTTCGAAGGTATTCTGTCACATTTGAAAGAATTGCACGTCTAACCACCCAAGATAATTAGCAATGTGACGTTCACAAGGAAATCAAACGCGCACAATTTCATCGTGATTGTCACATCCCTAATTATCTCGGGTGGTTATAGACGTGCGATTCAATGAAAATGTGATCGATCACTTTTGACCAATCACTAGTTTAACCGTGGCCTTAGAGAAGTTTTATAAATTATATATTCTTTCTAAGCTCCAACAAATGCGAAATTATATTAACAAATTCCTAAAAAATACCTATAACCTGGTTTATGTATAAATAAATAGGCTCTAACAGTCCAGCTTTCTAAATAAGCTGCGGTTCAGAATGAAGTCAAAGTGATGAACATCTACTACTCATTTTATTTTCAATTTCCATAATACTCAAATCAATATGAATCAAAGAGTCATTCGAATGTACATTAGCAAGACACATGTGCCAAAAAGTAAACTAAATGGGAGTAATTTAGTTGTATATTAATTTTCCTTTTATTAAACCAGTAAAGCAAAATGAAATTGTAAACTAAAATCAGTAATTCTTACATGACATATATTTCCGATGACATCTTATCTGTAATTGAAAACAGTGTTAAAAGCATTCAAAAACTGCTTCGCAAAATAAATGAATAGATGGGTTGGACAGGAGTTAAGAGCATTTGCGAAATGTTTGAGCATGTCCTCCAATGTTACTTTAAGAGTCTTATGTAAATTAATGATGAATTCTTTAGATGAAGCAGCTCTTTACATCGCTTAATTAAACAACGACGCTATATCAGCTCAGCGGTAAATAAAGCCAAAGGAGGTAAAATGTTATTATTGTAATTTAAAACATTACTCCACCTCTATTAAAATTAAATTAATTACAACTATCTACATTTATGAGAAATTAATATTTTATGATACACTTTCAAAGTTAAAATAATTACGTCTACAATCAGGCGCGGATTTAGGGGAAGACCTGGGGGTCAGTGTTCAATTTCGAGAATTTTTCAATTTTTGAAGAGTTCTTTCAAGAAATTTCAGATATTTTTCATATCGATGTTGGCAAGAGTGTCATCTCAAAATTTTAACTGAGCGGTGCATAAAATCTTCTAAAGAGACATTTATATTATTGGTCCAGGTCACCTATAAAAAATGTCTTGATCTCACCAGATAATGAGAAGGCAGCCTCATTGCCATACTGCCATTAATAACAGGAACCTGAATTTAACCTAGCATGGATTTTAAATGCATTAGTTGCTTTACATTTTTGTACTTTCTATGGAAGTTCGAAAACAATAACTATTTGTTGCTAAGGAATATAGAATGTTTCAACAGAAGAAATAGAGTTTGATACAAACACTTTAATGAATTACTACAAATTTCAGGATAATGTGAAGTGAGCTTTCTGTAAACACTCTGTACCAATAAAAAGTGAAATAGATGACATCAGGGCATATAAAAAATATAAGAAACGATTCACCGAATTCTGTTGAAATTGTTGTAAGAAAAAACTCAAATTTGCAGAATAAAAAATACTTCAAATGGATAAGATGTCTCTCCATTCGTAAATATTAAACGGTAGATGTGCGTCGTTCCGAATCTTTTACAAAAGGCAAGAGGACATGAGTTGCACGATTTTTCCATTAGTCATGCAATTTTGTAGAGTTGTTTTTACATTACTAGAAAGTGTTAGAAGTCAGTTGAGCTTTGAACGAAACGAAATCGAGCTCAAGCAGTGTTCAGGTCTAATAAATACACCTCTAAAAATTTTAATTTTTTTCCAAAAACACTTTTAAGAAAAGTGTATTACAATTTTAATGTTTTTATTATAGTTAAGAATTTATGAGCGGATGTAGTTGCCAACATAAACCGAACCGAGCCTGAATCGAAATTAGTAAAAAAACATGTCAGGGTCGATTTGGTACTTTAATAAACAATTCAAACGTTGTTGGTATGCTAGCTTTGATATAAAGGAATGCGATTTTCCCAAAAATTTTGTGTTACCTTACATGTGAAAATTGTTAATTATTTTTTGCGTATTTTTTCATATCATGAATATTGATGGAAGAATTTGTACAGCCTCAGACAGGCTCATACGATGGAATAATAACATCAGGAAAAAAATTATCGTGGCGCTAAAAAAATATGTTTGTAGAAGTGAGGAAAAAATGAATATTTCTAAGGAAAATTTAAAACTTTTCAAAACCAAAATATAACATAGATTTTTCTTCAATGGCTTTTATTTTGAGTATAGCCGATTCTGTAATATAAATATGCAAACATATTTACAATTTATTACATACACAGTGTGTTCCACTAAATTAAAATCCAGATAATTTCAGTTTCAGTTTTTCTTGTTCACTTAAACTATTTCTATTTTTAAACATATATTTGCAAAGTCCAATTACTCACTGTCATGACAAATTTGCTTTACATTTTGGTTGAGAAGGCACGGCCAGTACCCGCTGGTAAGGCGGGCTCGGGTAAAGTATAAAAATTACGGGTAAATTCCTAAAGGATAATGTCATAATATTAAAACCTCTTATGGAAACCGTATTAGCATTTTGCCTTTAAATGTCTATAACATGTTTGAAATGTACTACCACAACCATCACAGCCAAACGAAGTTTAGTTGGTAACAAACTTACTGATCATTCATGGCAAATATAATACATTTTTAGTTTTGCATATTTTTGCTAATTATGTTAGTTTAGAGTTATTAATGCATTGGTTGTTGTAAATTGAATGCACGGGTATTCGAGGGAACACGGGTATACATTTTTTAAGTACTTTTTATAGGGGGCTTAATTTCAATTTGTAATATAATTGTAATATATAATTTGTAAAGGACAACAACTGTGAATGCATTGAAAGGAAAGTAATCGTTAATATATTAATCAGATTGGATTAAGAAGTGCTTTGTTATGCCATCTAGATAATTTGATGTTTTTAAATTATACTTTAATACCCATGCAATTATTGAGGAAAACATTCAAGTTTACATCATTTGTGAAAGTGAACATCAAAAAAGAAACAGCTTTTAAAGAAATTTTTAAGAATATTGCTTCAAAGCAATCTTAATGGGTCAGTTCGCTTAATGACATCCGTAAAGAATACTACTTAAAAATGCGGAAATCTGGAAACAACGTGATATAATGCCATTTAGCATTGAAATTCAATATGTAAATATAATTATATATGAGAGGCAAAACAGAAAGAACAAGCCTTTATTGGACAGACGTAAAAGTGAACATTAAAAATGAAATAAGGGAAAAATATTTTAATAGATTATTAATGCCCAAACTACATTTGAAATCATCTCGTTATGCACATGTACATGTATTTAATGTTCTCGTATGGGGAGAGTTAAGCAAATCCGAAATAAATAAAAATGAAATAACTACTAAAATTTAAGGTAGACAAGGACAAGGTCATGCTTGAGGAAGCAAATGTCTAAATAATTAGAATAAAACGTGCCATACCATTTTAAAAGAAGAAATAGCTAAAATTTGGTAACAAATACAAAAAATTAACAAATTTAATTGCAATATACAAAATAATTTGCAAAAAAGTTTATTATGATGGATAGATTGCAAAAAATATCATTGGATAAATTTACTACCTTCGTTTAAATTTCCTCAATTTCCAAAATCCTCCAATTTGATTAGAAATAAATAGATTTTCATTTGTCTACAAATTTTACGTTTAACCTTAATTCTGCTGGACAACACCCACGGCGCGACAAATGTTGACCTTGCGCACGACGCTCCTGGACGGGACTCACAGAGTTTTTCTTCAGAAAAAAATTTCAGGGTAGTTGTTGTTTCCATGGACATTAGACAGCCTCATTATCCGAACACTAGGTATGGAAATAATTTGAATATTTTTACAAGAATAATATTTCTCATTGGAAAAAATCTTATTGAGAAACATGAACATGAATAAGTTTTTTTCAGAAATGATCATTGGATGAGCGGACCCAACCCCATAGATATGTCCATGCAAGAGGCCTTTAATATTTCTTAACAGGCTTAGATAAAATTGCTAAAAAATGTGGACAAATCGCTTTGTTCATTTAAAGCAACACTAGTAGAAATAGGGTCAAAGCCTTTAAAAGTGAATAAAAATTCTAAGCAGCATTTCGTTTCTCAAAAATTGTCTCTACTTTTAATTGATTTGAAAAATAGAATGAGTCAAAACCAAAAGTAAAGGACAAACAATTTTATCCAGACATCAATTTTTATAGATATTTGAATACATTCTTACTACTTGGAACGGTATTCTACATAGATTCAAAAAATTAATAATTAAAATATGCATAAATTAGAGGCAATAATTAAATATTAAAATATGTTAACCACGCAAAAGCATATTTATAAATTCAAAAATCAACTATTAACCTTTTAATATGTTAACGCATGCTAATAGTCCAAACGTAAAGAACAAATACTTAGTTGGAATAGAACAAACTACGTATTTCTTTATTCTTATGTGTCAATCTTTTTGACATTATTAGTTAGAGTTGACAAAATTTACCTAATACATTTTCGAAATAGAATTAATTTGAAAACAAATGTACACAACTCAAGGTAAAATTAGCAACTACTAATTTTTAGTTTATAAGAACTACTATTCGATGGGCAACTGCACACAAGCACTAATTTTTTGGAATTGGAGCAAACAGATACAGTAGAATTGCTTTATAACGATAACTACCATGGATAGAGACATCAAACGTCGACTTTATAAAAATGACCAGTATAAACTTCGTTCGACTCAGTTTTGTTTTCGCTCATCGTTATAAAAAAACAGGAAAGATACAAAACATTTATCGTATTTGCTAGACATGGTTCGGTGGAGGGTGTACACTAATCTGAAATGCAAACGTGAAAATAAACTTTCGCAATGCCAACATGTTGTTATAAAAATAAGGCTTCTTTTCCAAGGAAGATCAAATGTGGTCGCTATAAAAACTTTTAATTAAATTGGAATGATTACAATTGGGCCGAGCAATTTATTTTTATAAGGGAAGAAATTATAAAACAATTCTACATTGCTTTAGAAAGTACATCGAGCGGAATTAGGCAAATGTTTAGCCTTACTTGAATTTAACTTTCATTGCCAAAATTTACAACATATTGATGAAAACGTTTTAAATTACAATCCTATAAGTATGAATAACAAAATATACAAGTGAAAAGTGATAAAATTAAAAAATACAACATGCTGAAAGCTTTCGTATCATTTAAAAAATAAATATAATAATTAAGGAAAACTTCATCTTAATGTACAAGTTTATTTCCAAGGATCAAGTTTAACCACAGACTAACCATTTATCATTAGTAAAACTTATATAACGGATGCAAGAATTCGGTATAATAGCTTTGCAAACATGATAATATATTAAATTTCAGTGGGAATTCCATCACTAAAACCAGAAAAAATTAAAATGACTGACATCTCCCATGAGTACATATAGAAATGGCAAATTGCATTACTCAGTGAAGTAAAACGTAGTAGCACACTACTGCTGAGGCAATAATAAAATATAAGTAGATGATCAGAGATTGACCACTTCCCATTCTCAAATGACATTTCGAACCTGGGTTGCTAATTAGATGTGTCATTCAGCAACTCAGACAGGCATTTAATTATTTGTCCATTTTTCAAAGCAGCAAAGCGTTAAACAGGCATTCAAAATAAATAATAAAATTGACAAGTCATAACATTTTGCAATAATTGTAATTAACCCTCAGTCACACGTACTTATAAATAGCTGATTGATTACAGAATTTCTTCTTTCAAACACGTGTAAATGTCAGCGCTCTAAATGTTTTCAAAGGAAAACGGAGTGGCCGAAGAAAGAACATAACAGTAAAAGCTGGAATTACATTGGAAACAGTGAAAGAGGGCTGAAAAATTTAAAATTAAGTTTTATGCTATATTTTAAAATTATATATATATATATATATATTTGAAAAGATTGATGAATAATTCAAGGATAAACAAAATGACAGAATTCATAATTACCTCAGGCTTCATTGCAGTATCACGATTATAAAAAATAAAAATAGAATAATACTCATATATTCATTGTAAGCACAAGAAAACAACTGCAAAAAAATATTTCATTATAGTAATGAATCAAATACATATCTCCTTCCTTCAATATATGTATTCATTGTTCGAATTATTCATTACATATTGAAAAAATATGGTGAATCAAAACATACAATTAAGAGGGATTTATTAAAATAGACCTCATCAAACTCCCATGACTTTGATATAAACAGAGATTTCTCCTGTATCAAACTTCATTTTTACTTTTCATTTCTAGCTAATTTCTTTGGTAATAAGACGGCACTTGTTTAGCCGGTTTACAAGATAATATAAAAATTTTTCATTTCTCTTAAAAATACTTACATGTCAAAATGCTTAGCTAACCTAGAAAATGAAGTTCTTACACTTTTAATTCCTTTTTCCTTCAAACTATTTACATTCATTAGATTTGAAATGTTTTTGTAAAAGTGGATGGCAGCTGAGGGGAAGCAATTGAAATTGCCATAAAGCTAAATTTCATAATGCAACATCTTCTAATCAAAGGAATACGTCATAAGAAAACAGCGCAAAATATGTTCCCATAGAATTCTAAAAATAAAAGCCAAAAATAGGATTAGTGAAATCTCATTAAACTATTCCAAAAAGGAGCTAAAAACTAAAACTGCAACAGTAATTCGAATTTTAACGAAATTAAAAGCTAAAAATATGAGATTGCAAATTGGAAATAGATTTTGTAAATTCATTGCCTATGCAAAAGTGACTGAATATGCGATTAAAGGGATTCTTAAGTGTGTGGTATCACGGTCGATATTGATAATACATTAAGAGAAAATGCTACGATTTGGAAGCAGACGAATGTTTTGCAGCCGAGCCCGGATTCAAACCTATTGTCTGACACTAACTAGAAATGTTGATCGCTAAGTGAATATTTTTCTAAATAATTTTTAGTGGTTTTCATACGATAAAAATCCATTTTTCAAAAAAATTCTGTTCTCCTTTGAATAAGAGAAAACTTCAATTGTTTGCAATTTTTGCAAAACGTGATTAGATTTTGTATAATTTCAAATAAATAATAGTTTTGTAATAAATTTTGGAAAAAAACATGTTAGCCGTCTCCAGTTCAAAACTTGAATAAGCCTTGCCTTAAAGCGTTTACTAATCTTGATCATTCAAAATTAAATTGGAAACTGAGTAAAAACCTATTCTAAAAACACATGTTCTTTTTTTATATAAAACCACCTTTGCTAAAACTAAAAATCTATGTACAAAAAAATTTCACAAGCGAATTTAAGGATATTTAATATTTATAAATAAAGGGTTTCTCGTAACAACAAACTACCAGTTAAATTATGCTATTTACTGAAAAATACAATTACATTTTCGTCATTTCAATGGAGATGTCGACACTTTTCTTTGTCGGAAGGAATTGCATTTGATAGCGTTTCCTGCCACAATCCTATTTGAATTAGCCTGTTAGCAAAAGCTCCTCTTAATTACAGCAGATTTTGTGAAGATTCCACTTTGATAAAGACTAGCAAAAAACTATATAAAAACAAGAAAAATGATGGATAAAAGTGCAATTGTGATATTTAATATAATGAAATGTCTCATTACTCATTGAATAATTGCAGCCAATAACAAAGGAATGTTATACGGTTGCAGATGTGAAGGAATTTCGTGAAACAATTTTGAATGTGCAATCAACCTAATCTTATGCATTCTCCAAACCTTTTTCATTACAAACTTAAATGGAGTTGTAATGTAACAATATTTACTAAAATAAAAGAACTCAGTATGACTAAAATTTTACGCAAAACGTTTAAGACCTATATATATATATACTAATACCTCCCTCTCCGTAGTATGGTTTTTGCAAAAAAGTGCTACATAGAGGGCGGCGAGGAAAATCTTCCATACTACATAGAGGGATTTTGGCCGAAAATTAACTTTTTGGCTATTACTCCCTAAAAAATCCATCGATCCCTTAAATATTTTGCATGAAGGTAGTGACTACCAAAAGACTATGTCCTACAAAAATTCAGGAATTTATGTGGGAAATTCAGCTTATATGGTTATGTGGAAAAAATACATAGAGGGAGGTATTAGTATATATATATAGTGCATACAAATTAGAAAGCATTGAAGATGAAAGGTTCACAACCGATTTTAATACAAATACAATAATTTCCAAAAATGGAAAACGAAATATTATTAAATTAATATTATATCTGATAGATAACTACTTTCTTAAACAGATTGTTGCAAGAGTAACTTCCCCTTAACACTCAATACGCTACAAATGATTTTGCAAGCCAGATATTTTAGTGCACAAGGGGGATCAAGTCAACAGTCATGGACTTAATCACCTAATAACATTGAGTATTGCTATCAAAACGGACGACATCATACAAACTCTTTGTTCTTAGAAACTGTTTTTTAATGACCAATATCTCTACTTTTTAAGACTTTCTCATTAATATTACAATGTACACACAGTCAGTTACTAGGTATTAAACAATGTGAACAAGCTGAAATTTGATTAGTTATTTTCACAAAAAGGTAGTAATATTGAGTCAAATAATATCAGTAGTCTAAATATATTTTCAACTACAGATACAGATATAAACCTATGGCTTAGTGCTTGGCACAAGTTGAATGAGAATCACACAGTTTTATTCAAAACACAAAATATTTCAGAGTAGTTGGTGTTTCCATGTGCATTAGACCCTCTCATTATCTGAACACTAGGTATGGAAATGCTTCCGGTGAATGTGGAATACTATGTATATTAGATAAATCAACCATTTTCTTAATTTATGAAAAACAGATATTGAAATCCACTGTTTTTTGGTGATTGGCAGCAAAGATAAAAACGTGAAGCGCCCGACGAAAAAACAAAATATATTAATATAGTAAGAATGAAGATGAAACTAAATGTTAATACCATTTAAATTTGGTAGCCCTCCTTCTTAAATTGGTGATAATAATGACATAGGCTGATAATGTAAACATTTCTTGCTGGTAGCAACATCAATCAGTAAATATTGCCATTAAAATTCTGGTAAGATCGCATAAATTGAATGGAAGATTCCAAGGTCCGCAAACGAAAAGTTTCTTAGTTAAAGTAACTGGTTCATGTAATTAACAGTGGTTACAAACAATGTTGTTTTCCATAAAATTTCTATACGATATCTAATCGTTCGATGAAATATTACATGAAATATTCAATTAGTTTCTAATCAACAAAGTGGTTTGTCAAATACATTATTTATTCAGTTGAATCCTTTAAAGTTCCCTCATTGGTAGATATTTAATCCAAGGCAACTAATAGCATCAATAAAAATATATGTTGTTTATTTCCTGATTTACAATTTACATAAAAATTTTTGATTAATCAATAAACGCTTATTTTAACAATTGAAATTCAGAAAAATTGTTTTTCGCATTAGCATGGCCCTTCGAGTATTAAAACACCTTCTTTATTTTAATTGACAGATCTTCGCTGGCAATTTCCGAAAAGAATTATTTATGCCACATTATACTTCATAATATATAGATGTTGCACCTATCACTCATAGTGACTCTGAGCATGATTTTACTTGCTGTAACACATAGCGATTAAGCCATCACCAAAATCAAACTAATGCCACAAACCTGATCGATTAATCGTGATAACCCTACATCATAAAAATTAATTGGAAAAGAAATCTTTGAAAATTGGATATCACTATCACATAGTAATCCTATTATTACAAGGATTTATTAGTACACAAATAATAGGAATTAGAACAGAACTGTACAATTCGCATGCGATCTGATATGAAGAAAAGAATATCAGCTTATTCTTGAAGATCCAAAAAATTACTTTCCAAAAAAATTATAATAACAGTTTCCAACAAAGATTAAAAGTAAGATTTCATAGAAATTTTTTCAAAGCTGTTACGAAATAGGTGTAGCAATTTAAGTAATAATTAGATTTTGTGAATTTTTTGAATGAAATCTCTTATTGAAAGGGATTTTTCCCTGCATCTCGTCTTTAATTCAGTTTAAGTGTGGTTTGTTACCAGGCCCTCTTCAAAAATATGATAGCCTTGTTTATTGGGCCAAATCTAAGCAACACTGATTTAGTTGAAAACGATTGCATTGGTTAATATTCATAAGTTTTGGCAGACCTTTCTTTGAGTATCTCCATATAGACTTCTATTGGTTGTATTAGATAAATGTAAAGCAATGGCAATTATCATGTTCATTAAAAATAATCCAATCTATTAGAAAATGTCTCATTTTTTTATTGCAAAAGACTCTAGCATGCAATAAGTGCATTAGATGTTAGATTTGGACGAAGTCTAATATACATTAAGTTTCTCCACTGAAAATGCAGTATTTCAATTACATTTCAAAAGAAGTCCAGTAAAATCTATCACGCGAAATTGAATTATCAAGATCAAAGCTTTAACGCAGGGAATCATATTTACAGATTAATAGAGATTAGAATAGCTTCTAAATGCAAAAATTATTTTCGCAATTCGTGAAAAATGTCTGAAATAAAACGTTTTTGTTAGATCAATAAAAATACAAAGTTAATTACTGAACAATGACGCAAATTATTAAAAAATGTTGCAGGATGCACACTACAACATCGAAAAAAATCTTCGCATAATTTTCGATTCAAATTCCAAAATGAAAAACAACTGTTCTATTGGCAATACTAATAAAAATATAGACATTCCTGTGAAAACAGCATATGTATACAACGGAAAGCGCGTTGAGGAGTCCCTAAACAAATGTAGCTGAGATCCATAAAATGACCAGTCCGGATACCGTATTTAGCCCAAACAAATACTTTCAGAAAGACTGTATAATTGAGCTGCTATTTATTTACAAAGAAAGCATGCAAAATTAGATTTGTGCATTTTTCAATGAAAACATGAAGCGCCTAAACGTGCTTCCCATAGTCCAAATACAGTAATGTAGTGATATAGCATCATTAGAAAACCCATTCGATGTCAGCACAATGACTGGAAAAAGTATTTCTAGAAATGGCATTCATTTGTTGAACAAGTGGTGAAACAGAACAAAGTTTGTACGAGGGATCACAATCTTTATTGGATATTGTTGATGCATATGCTGTCACAACAGTTGAACGAATATGTAATGAATTCTGAAGCCGACCTAATATACGTACACCTTGAAAGCAGCCAGTGAACTAAATTGACTTCGTGGATACCTATAGTGAAGAAGCATCTAATTCAGTATTACTTGCATGCCATTAATTGACTTTGTGCAATATGAATTGAATCTGTGCTCCTTTAATGTGCAGCTCAGTTCCGTTCCGATCAAATGTTCTGAATTAGCTGCAGCATGAATATCTGAAAATGCCCCTATTCACATATGCACAAAACGTTCAAGCCCCCCATAGGCATTAGACAAAAGCATTACTACCACACTCCCCAAAGCCTAACTCGATGAAGGAGCAGAGTTTTCTACTTTTAAGCCTCTGTGAAAATTTAATTCAAGACACTATGCCTTCGTGAAGCCTACTGAAATTGCAGTGAGTGAACATCGGATGATTCTTCTTCATGAAGTGGCACAAGCTGCATAACTGAGATTCGGCACATGATAGCATTAATCCTACATGCTTTTACTGGAAATGACTTGTAAATTACACATTTTTCTGTTAAGTTTTGGAGCGCCTTTGATTAAATAATGCAATTATATCATTCTTAATGTAAATCAGCAAATTCATATTTAATGGATTAATTTCATTCAAGCTTGGATAAATTTCTTGACACTTGGGATTAATGACTAGGAAAACCTGTAGTGTCACCGCCTCTTGATTTATACTTTTAATTAGTCAAAAATTTTAAGGAATATCGGATAATATTGCTTCGGACGATGGACATAGATATTGCAGAGCGTTGGTGGACTTAAACATCATACCGCTTTTCAAAGAAACGCCATTAAAAAATTTTTACAGCCTTTAATTTCCATTTCCTTTAATCACGTCTCCTTAAAAATATTGATATAGTAAATAATTGTATTTCCACAGAGACGAGCTATTCATACAGTGGCATTTTACAAAGTGATTACTGCGGCTATTTAGGTTTGAATCCAAAAGCTCTTAGCAGTTGCGATTTATAAATTTATGATATGATATATTTAGATAAGCACTTGTATCTCGGAAAACCTATTTAGGGAAATATAATTGATTAATTCCCAATATGAAATGAACTGATTGTAGGAATCTTTTGAAAAATAGGGAATTATTAAGTAAACACAAGGACAGTTTACTAATGAAATATATTCGTTGTCAAAAATCACACTGAGTCAAATCTCAAGGGCCGCACAATTGGCAATATTCAAATAACTATATCGAAATGATTAGGGTAAAATGACGAACAACATTATGCAATTTCACTTTTAAAATAATTTTGGGTAACTTCAGGCGCAATTATAGCGAAATTCAGAAAAAATATTCAGTGGCATGCTACATAAAATTTATTCCCAATACAGACTAAGAATAAGAAATAATAAATTTCATTGGTTATATAAAATATGATTTTAAATCGAGGGATTAAATTTAAATAAAACTAAGATCTCTAAATCCATTAATTGGTATAGTCGAAAAGTTATATAATTAATCCAATTACACATTTTCCATATAGATAAAAGATAACGACTACAAGTCTGGACAAAAGCATCTTGACAATTATGTAACCTAAAAATCTCAGAAACACATAATATCTTTTTAATTTCATTTCCACAAAATACGCAATCAAAGGAGGAAATATGTATAATAGATGATTAAAGTAATGTCTATTGAACATACCAGCTGTTTTAATATTTTACCTTGGATAAATATCAGTATTGTCACTCTAAATCAACATTCTTGATATTTTGCGATGTGGAAGACATTGAATTGAGTTTCCAAACTTTAATGTCATTATAAATCGTGAAATAAAGTAGCATTATCTAATAGAAGTCCATAAAAACTTTGATATGCACTCTATTTTTGGCCCATTTCTCATCAACGGTTCACTTGGAAATAAACTTTAGACAATGTTAATCAACATATCAATAAAGTTTATGAGACGAGAGCGACCAATTTCGAACAAGGTCTCAGACTTTGTGGATGCAAAAGCAAATTACTTTCATTATTTCATTCTTTTTGTGCTGTTATTTCTCTTCAGAGTAAAGAGGAGTCTGCCACGCAACCGGAATGGTGTTGAGTGGTCTATTCACAAATAGAAACGATTAAGGTTAGTCATTGTCCCTTTTCACCCTAGGACAGAATTTTTTTGATAAAATTGGAAGTCTCGATGAAAAATAGTGATCCTTTGAAGCACAGCAACCACTTTAGTACAAAACTGTTTCTCATGTGGAAAAATCGGCTTGTCCTTTATAATTGCTATAGGCAGTTTAAGATTAACTAGTGTCCGGTCGATACATAATCATAAAATGATTTTCAAGAGTACAAGGGACATCAATATATCGTATTAATACACTTTAAATATACGAAAATCGCAAGCAGCATCTATTAAAGCCTTTATTATACTTCGTCAAAATCTAATTAGCAAGATGAATGCATAAAAACCATGCTTTTAATAAGAATCTGATAAAAAAATCTTACGAATTCATTTATTAAACACATTTACAACCATCTTAATAGACATTTTAAATTAAATAAATAATGAAGTTCGATAGTAGAAAGACATATTCACTCACTTACAACGATATCAAAGCGACAAAAGCAACTTTTAAAATTAAAAAACGTCAGTCATAGGAGTGTGGACGATATTTATTACTCGTGTGATGTTTCATTGGAAAATGAGACTTTAGGTCTATCAAAGCGGAAACAACTCACTTCTCAAACCTTATTCAGCAGTAAATATTGATTAAGCTTAAATCCAAATCAACTGATATTTGCAAAAAAATTTAGATTCCATAACTAGACGGAGTTCGACGTTACAAAACCTATTCATAGTGTATTTAAAAACTATGCTTTGCTAATGATAGCATTAAAAAAACTAAAACAAAATTTTCGGAGATTTGAATTTTAACGGTTGTACATTGGATATATTCAACGACATAGAATATATCCAGAGGTTATCCTCATGAAATGACGTGGAGTCTCTACGATGGTTTGACACGCTCATCTCTGTCTTCTGAAAAAGAACGATTTCCGGTAAATCGGTATTTCCTAATTATTTAAAAAAACTGCTCCTTTGTTGGAAACAAATTTTAAAAACCTAAAAAAACAATATTGTAGCAGTAATAAAAATATAATCAGATTCAGAAACTAGTAATTGTTTTTCGCAATGGCATGAATTATAACAACTTTAAAACATGACAGTTGATGGGGAATAAATGCATTTCTAAAAATCATTGCCTATTTAAAAATATCAAAGTAAAAAACATTTGTTTTGCTTTCATCAAATGGTTTATGTTGAAAAATCAAAATGGATTTTGAAAAAAGCAGACTGAATATTTAATGACTGCCTTACTAAAATTATAATTGACATAAAAAGACTGAGTTATTGTGGCAATTTAACTCCATAAGGTTCAGGCGGATGAATATTTTCCTCAACGTCCACTACTAGAGTGAAAAAATTTGTATTAAAACTAGCTATGATAAATTCACGAAAAGGACATTCACACTTTTCACATACCTTACCTTGTACCTAGTTGTGAGTTAAGTAACAGTTATCTTCCTTAAACTAATTATATTATATAGCTTAAGAAAAAATGGCGCGTAATGATATTTGAATGCATTTTTGTTTGTAATTTATAATTATTGAAATTAAATTTTATAAACCATTATAAAAATGCATTGACAAAACTCCAGGATCTAGAATGTCTAAATAGTCGTAAAAAATATCATTTAAACACGTTCTAATTGCTCTTTATATTGCTGACATAAAAATCAATTTACAAGTTAAACGCTTAGACTTCAAGATCTTTATAATACTATGACAAATGATAGAGATTATTTATATAATCTGTCTAAAGTGCCTTTAAAATTTTACCAAAGTGGTGGATCACTTGTGATGTCAGAAAGGCCGGAAGTGTACGACTTCGGAAATTAGATAGACAATCAATATAAAATTTTGCTCTGAAACATCCCATGTTTTCAGTCTCTAAAGTTAAAGAATGCGTAGTCTCTAAATCTACAGTGCAGATGTGTTTGAAGAAAGCTGGAACTTTCAAAAGAATTCCCCAAAATATTCTTTATTTAACTTCTCCTTATGAATAAAAAAACGAAATTTTGCAACTGACTGGTAAAATTAAATTTTTATGATGTTTTTATGACCATTTTAAATACACCCCAATACAGTTAAATTTTGGACACGCAAAGATCCAGTTAAACGACTACCCAAAATCCCTTTGAGAACACTTTCATATCGAGGATTATATTTGAAATCAATTGACAGATTGGGAACCAACAACAGCCCAAAATAATGTCAAATTATAAATGATTTTGCCAGTTATGCAAACGCTCTTTTTTCCAATTCCTTGATTATATAAAAAGATGGAGAGCCGCCCGATACTTCACGAGTGACCAAAGACTTTTTGTTTCGCCCAAAATAATATTCAAGTTCTTCAGTGGCAACAACATTCACTTGATCTTAGCCCTATAGAGAATATTTGGAAATGAAAAATGCAGGAAATCGCAACACTAAATTCTTGAGATGTTATCACCATGTCACGAGAAAAAAGAGCAATTAAAAAACTAAACAGGAACTACATGGTATCTACAGGAAAGGAACGGTTCCATTTATGTGCTTTTGTTATATTTTTGTTTTTGCGTTTTTGCTGAAATGGCAGTTTACATTTTTATTGCACCACTTTTTTTACTCAAACTATAGTACACATAATACACCTGTTATGGACTGAATAAGTTCAATTTTTATTGCCAAGTTCAGATGGGTTTACCAAATAGACTTAACGAGTTCAGTAAAGGCACAACTAAATTTTTGTATGAATTAAACATAAATTAAATTTATTATCACTGGCAAATGCACACATGCACTGATGCACACAAATATGTGCGCAACAACGGTGAGGGTGTAGAGTTTATGCAAACATGATTTGATTAAAAAATGTACTGTTTTAATATTTATCAGGAAATGGTTTACAAAGAACGGGATTAATTGGAGTATGAAATATTCACTACGAGTAAAAAAATTGGGCTAAATCCATCAGGAGCATACATTTAAATTCCAAAGTAGGTCACCCAAATGACAATCATGGATCTCTGCCAATTACAATAATCACAATGCGCACAATAAATTAGTTTTTAAAACTGTAGGATGCAACTCGTTAAAGAAAAATTCATGATTTACATTTAAAGATTTATATAAGAAATCAATCATTGAATGTGGTGTTAAACTTAAACTGCTGGTGTGTTCTTACAGAAAGGTGTGTTAGGAAATTTGAAATTCATAGAATCTGTAGGCAAATGTGTTTCCATGTAATGTAGAAATTTTTTACTAAATTGAAGTGCTGCGTCTGAAGAAATTGAAAAGATTAACTCTTTTTCAATGAATATTTCGATTTATTTAAAAAAATTCAAATTCTCAGAATACCTAATATTCAGGTGTTCAGGAGGTTTGACGCCCAAGGGAGATAGACTACCCAGGTTCCATTGAGGAGACCATGCTCAAGTTCAGAGGTCCTAGTACGGGCGCTGTTTTAGATTTTGAATATCAGTGGGTGAGTTAAGCTTTTCCAAGTACCATTTAGAAATAATTAATTGAGCCGAAAAAATCAATTCAAACAGCCAGATACCTTGAATGTCCTGTTTAAATTAAGTTTATATGATGTTTCTAGACAATTATTGACATGCCACAACGTGTAGTATATTTTTTAGTTTAATATACACTAAAGAACTTCTCAGATTTCAGGAAATTTTCAAATTGAAATGCTTTCAATACTGATTTATTGAATACATATATCCGACCGCATACCTTCCCAATACTTGGACGTAATGCGTACACAGTGAATGGTCCATAAGCAGTAAAAATATTTCGCCAATATCCCAATGCGCCTTCATACTTTTCGGCTACGGAGTAAAGTTCCTCTTCGCGAAAATGATTGAGGAGTGTGTAAGTGATGCTACCATGACATTCATCGCCAGTCTGATAAAATCCGCTGTTGCACTTACATCTAAATTGAATTAATGTATTAATGTATAACTACCATTAACATTTATATAAACACACATATGAAAGACATCGTTGGCAAATAATTAATGACAGAATAAGTTGACATCAAATGGATGTTTGCACTCAGCAATTGAGGCCAAACACAAAACACCTAAAAACAAGATTGTTTTCACCTCAAATGTATGAAACAATAATGAATTTTTGTCCATAGTTGGTTTTGAAAATTAGTGATAGTTTACAATAAAGGAATTATCTCTTAGCTCGGGATAGAGTCACTTTTTTCAAAATCATCAAATAGTTTTGGAAAAAATTTTAATACTTGCATTCCAGTCTTACATGTACATTAAATTTTATACAATTAAGAATATTTCGTGTATAATGATTTCATATCACAAGGTGTTCCAACTATCATGCTTATGTACACTGAAATATATAACCAAATCATAAATGTATCAGTAATAAACGTAAGCATTGAATCACTTTAATTAAAAACGTTTCAGGCGACAAAAGCGTTGATGTCCATAAAATAGATGAAACCGTCAATTGACTATTTAAAGAAAGACAAACAATTTATCTAAAGTGAAATAAATATTATATATCTAATCAAAATATATAAACACAAACTTCAGAAAGAAAATGCTTTAAGGTTGATAAATAAACGAAATTCGGTTACCAATAATTTAGGAATCAGATAATTGTATCCGTTAAACGTGTGATAGGATTCCAATTAATTATAATTGACAAAACGTATTAATTTAGAAACTATTTCCGTTAATTATAATTACTAAGCAACATTGAGGCATAACTATGTTTAAATTGACTCAATTTAACTGCGATATTGAATGAAAGAAGAGGTGAAAGGGGTATAATCTTCGAATGCTCCACTGGGTTTTTTTCTGAACAACTAAAATATTAATTTTAGAAATTAGTTATTAAATGTTTGCATCCCATTTACAATATTTCTTGATCCATTACTCTGCATACTTTCATCTTTGAATGAAACACCAAAACGTTAAATAAATCTTTATCTTAATATTTTAGTCTTAACAATGAATCAATCCGAATCAAGCATTCCAAGATCTGTGACATTGATAGAAGCCTGTATATTGGCCCCTACTGGTATCACAATACTCGTCAGCAGTGTTCTTGTGTTAATTGTTGTTGGCCGCACATCGAAGCTTCATACCATTCCAGGACTTCTAATCGCTTGTCTATCCTTTGCCGATGCTATCACTGCCGTAGGAGATTGTCTTTTTTCTGCAGTGGCGCTCATTCAAACAACTCAATTCATTCGTAAGTTTATTTTGCTATTCTATAATGACATCAACTAGAGTGTAAGTAAAAATATCAAAATAAAATAGATTGTAGATCAGAACTGGAAGATTCTTTGAAGTAGGAAAATTCCCATTGGGATATTTCTAGGGACTGCAATGAATTTGGTTCTTCATCAGGCTGAATTCATTCTTAACCATTATTAATAATCAGACGTAGTCATGATACTTGGTATCTTGGAACGCCTCTGAATTTATAAATATTATATTGTTCACAACTAGATTTTAAATAGAAATTATGGAATTAATAGAAGTGAAGTATAAAAGGCTTACATATATTAAGCTTTTATTGAATAAAATCGTAGCAACATTATCATAAATCATCATAAAAATTAATGCACAGTGCAAAGCATTTATACATGCGACATCAAGTACTCGTCGGTTTACCATAATCCAAGACTTGTCGGTTTACCTTATGATAAACCGGTAAACGTAATCAATTAGCCTAATGATTGTTCATATCATTCTTCACATCTTTTTTTTCAATGCTGCAGGTGATAGTATCCTGACGTTAACATCTCCAGGCGTTTAGGCGGCTTAGAAACTCGGGATGATGACTGCGAAGCATCTTTGGAATATTTGGGAGATTACAAAGTGTCATTGCTAGTGAGAATGTCTGGGTTAGCACTCTGGTCGTTGGCTTGGACGACTCGGCATAATCATCAGCAGAAATCACATTAGGAGGATTTGATTCGTTAGGAGGATTCGATTCTTCCGGTATTGCAACTGTTGTGCATTCGTGGACAGTTTCTGCTTCAGACGGCGAAAGTGAAGCCAATGAGGTGGTTGAAACAGTATCAATTCTGCCTCCTGCAGTCCGAATCCTTGCAAAATGTGGTGAAATTACATCGCTCTTGCACCGAAAATGACGTTTCAACAACGCTTCATTGCCAGACGTTAGCCAATAAGGGAGAGAGAATCCTTGCGTACCTTTTCGTTGAAATTTAAAAAACGGCTATGCGGTGTCTCGCCAGTTGTTGTGCTAATTAAGGAACGAAGAGCTGCTAGTACTTGTGGTAATATCTGCTCCCAGTCAGATTGAGATAAATTGTGGTAATGTATTATTGTTAAGATACCTTTCCAAATAACACCGTTATATATTTCATTTTGGCCGTTACACCGCGGGTTATAAGGACACGTCCTTGAACTGGCAATTCCTCGGGAGACCAGAAATTCCTTGTAGTGTTCAGAAGCAACCGCACTTCCACGATCGCTATGGATAAATGAAGGAGTTCCAAACAATGTAAAAATGTGTGACAAACAACGGGTAACAGTGGTAGCTTCCATGTCTTTAGTGGGAAAAGCAAAAGGAAATCGACTGAATTCGTCAATGATCGTGAGCAAATAGCGATTCCACGTATTTCTCGCGGGAATTTTGGGTCCAACAAAATCAATTGCAATCCTTTCAAATGGACGCGTGGCTTTTACTAATGTAGATTTGCCCGGCTTAAAAAACTGCGGTTTTATTGACTGACATGAACGACATCTGCTCACAATGTTGCGGAATTCTTCCAATGTCGCGGGAATATTATGGCGGCGG
>CABFPE010000005.1:1099727-1114237 GCA_900660155.1 Hofstenia miamia | reverse complement strand
CTGAAGGGTTCTGCACATTGTGTAATAGTTTATGCCGTGCAAACATGACCCTAGTAGGCTTTACAAACTGATTGCTCAAAGTAGCAATAGCATCGTCGAAATTAGTGACTGTAAGAAGCAGAGCATGATAAGAAGGTCCAGCTTTTAAACGCAAAAGAACCAACTTGGCATTGTTCTGAGTAATTTCGTTAAGCTCAAGTGTATCAATGAATACTTGCTTCCACCACCGCCACTGATCTGGAGTAGGTGCCACAGGAAAATCAGGTAATTCGAACTTCATAGTTGTAATTTTTATTCAATAAAATTAAAGTATAAAAGGCTTACAAATATTAAGCTTTTATTGAATAAAATCGTAGCAAAATTATCATAAATCATCATAAAAATTAATGCACAGTGCAAAGCATTTATACATGCGACATCAAGTACTCGTCGGTTTACCATAATCCAAGACTTGTCGGTTTACCTTATGATAAACCGGTAAACGTAATCAATTAGCCTAATAATTGTTTACATCAAGAAGTAATGGGTTGCAATTAACCCCTATCACCTCCGCCGAAATGCGCAGTTACATCTAAAAATAATTCCTAGAAGAGTAAGTTTATATTCAGATAGTCCCCGCAATCACTTTCAATTCTGAGTTAATTAGGGGTGTTCACAACAAAAAAGAAAATGCGTATAGGCTGGCGTTGGAATCTAGTAATATAGTCTTGTAACTTAAAACATAAAAAATCTCTTTATAACAGATTAAATGAAAAACTATCAAATATCAATGGCTGCCCTGAGGCTGTTCTACGTTAGTTTCACAATTTCAATAGGTCGTGGATGACCTGCTAGTCATTAAGGTCAACCTACAACGAAAATGTTTTAATTGTTTAAATGTTTCAGGTTGTTGTTTAAATTTTTAAAAAAAAATAAATTTTGGTAAGACTATGGTAAGGTTAAAGAGAACTCAAACCATCAGTTGCAAACCAATTACTTGGACAAAAAGGCGATTTGCAAGTGTTTTTCCTTTGTCGGCACATACTATACGGTGAATATATTTAATTATCTGCAGTGGAAGAGTAGTAGATCTAGTTTATTTGTTAAATTCTCTCTGAAAAAATTAAAAAGCCGGAGAGCAGACTTCAAATAAAATAGCATTGTTCTTTTTAACCCATTCCCAATTTTAGAATAATTGGTTACCGTCTAGAAAAACGAACATGTGAAAATTAAGACGGCAATCTTTGTCGGAGAAGTAAGTTTAATAGGGAAGAAAAAAGCACCGTAGACAGTAAAACAATATCAAACTCGGAACGAGAATATACACCGCTAAAAATATAAGACATTTAATGTATTTCAGAATTTTACATAACGAGAAATTTGATATTTATTCTGCTTTATAATACTCTTTCTTTTTTATAAGAGTTAGTTTTATAAGAATCACAATGCTCAAAATGTTCAAAATTTAATTCACATATTTCTTAAAATCTGATATACTGAGATATTGATAAATTTTCGCTATTTTGTAAAAGCAATGGGAACGTTCAAAACTATGTAAAGATAATTCCTGTCTCTTAAGTTTTGTGTGTATGAAAATTTTGACTTTTCAAATAATGATATCACCGATCGCACTTATAAATACCATGTGATCTGCAGAAATTTAAGAATAATGTAAGAATATTTTAGGCTTCGCTCGATTCATGCATTTCTCATAAAAAGAGTGTATGTGTGAAATTTGAATGACGGTGTTTTTGAAATTTTAAATTACCAATTGATTAAATGTCATTGGTTAATTTTGTCAGATGGTGAAAAGGTTTCTATTATGTTAGTAAACAATGTTTATTATAAAGTTGTCATAATGTTTAACGAGCAGTGGCTTAATTACCAACTGAATAGAAATCCAATTACCAATTTTGAGCAATGAAATTTAAAGAAGGGCAATATGCACTTGCTAGTAACTGAAAGATTAGAATGCAATCACGTTTACACTACTACAGTGAAAGCATTAGAATGGTAAATTGATGCAATAAAACTAAATCACAACAACTCTTTATAGAAGCTGCAATAAACATGAGATTTTTAACAGCTGCACTGTGCATAGAGGTCAAACAATTGAAGAGAATAAAACTTTGATATGTATAATCTCTGAACATCGACGGTAGGCGTTTAGTCATGGTTGAGTGACAATGTCCAAGTGATGCCCTAGAATTGAATGGAAAGGAGATTGAATAGTTCAAATGGGAATTTATGGAGAGGAAAGTCAAGAACTACAGCTAGACGGATTACTTTAATAAATATTTTTGACGGATTTAAAATAAACTAGTGCTTCCATAAGATGTTGAAAATAGATCTGCCGTACTTACTAAATCGATTTATCTTACATCAAATGTAGAACATAATTGCTTGTAAATAACACTAGAAAAGTAACATGAAAGAACTTGTCAATTCCTAATAAAAATTAAAAATGCACAATAGAATGTTGGCATTTCTACTTTCTCATCTTGCTAATCTCCTTTAACAATTACATACATTCCACATGTAAAGTGTATTGAAAGCAGAAGAATAGCATACATCGAGCCAAGCCTTAGTGATTCGTAGTGTTTCAGTCAATATTAGCCTAAAATATTGTTATAGGATATTTAAATTCCCTTCAGGTCAAATAACATTTATAAGAGCGATTCAAAGGTATTATTACTTGAAAGGTCAAAATTTCCTACACACAAAACTTATAAAGCAGAAATGAGAAACAAAACTTTTCAGCAATATAAAAAAATACAATATATTTTCAGAACAAAAATGACACATACAGAAAAAATATTGTTAGTATAGAAACACAAAAAACGGAATATTAACCAACATCTCCGTATATTAGATTTCAAAAAACTCTGAATTTTAAGCCTCGGGTTGATTCTTAACACTAATATTCAACCTTTTTTATGTATTTTGGTTTCACAAGGGGGGGGTAAAAATACCCCCAGGTTTATTTTTGATGTATGAATGACATTGACATGAAATTTGGCAAAGACAATATGGGATAAAAAGCTTAAAAAATTCCAAAAATAAAATTTTTAACCAGATGATTGTGCTGACGTCAGCATTTCCTGCAAAAAAAATATTGGCAAAAATGCTAAGAGGCGTCTTATGTCAAAATAGTTACTATTTTTGGTCAACTTTTAATTTTTTTCTATTCAAAACACAAACTATAAGATCTAGTAATAACTAAAGGCGTATTAATTTGTAGTTATTAATGCTGATGTCAGCTTTTTTGTCTCTGTCAAGTCATTTTTATGTTTCTATATTAAAATAAATGTCAATCGCCGTTGACAAAATAGTCATAATTCGCTGACAAAAAACGCTTACAGCCTAAAATTTTCACAGAATGTGTAAAACTAAATTTAATGTAGTGAAAAGTTCAGCCAATCTTTCTTTCAAATTTGGTTTAAAAAAAGTTATTAATAAAAATTAAATCGGGGAGGGGGGCAAATTTACCCCCCCCGTGAAGAATAGGGTTAAATAATTCTAAATTTCGAGCATCTTGATCCTTTTGTTCCTTAGTATAACGCCAAGTTTGTAATGTATTGAAAATTTCAATTTCTATGGGAAAGTAAATAATGGAGGAGCAATTCCATAAACACAACTTTTAAATAACCGATTAGCATGATTAATGAAAAGTTTAATGAAATGAAATGTGGAAAAATAATAGAGAAAGTCTTAATTGATGGTATTTATCAAAAAGCTGTCATTGATTTATTATTAAAACGGGACAGGCTGTCGCCGATGCAAACTAATCAAGTGACGGAATTATAAAGTCATTTATATCATTAACTGCGCCTAGATTCGGTCAAATCAATACTAATATGGGTCGATAACATGGGAAATAGAAACCCACTAATTACAAAGGTTATAATGAATGTTCTCTGAGTTGGAAAATGTCGGAAAACTAAGTTCGAATTTTTTTCTGAAAAGTTAAAATGTTACCCTACAAAAATTTTATACAATATCTTTCCTACATTTGATATGCGAGATTATCTAAATATACATGAATAAATATAAGCCACTACTTTCCGAGTTTTATATTACTTGCTGGAATCACAACTAGTGAGTGCAAATGTGAATTAAAAAAAGAAAAATGTTCAGTATTTGATATGCATATGAATTAGAAAATTAGTTCGTAATTGATATTTAACAATTTCAATTCGATATGAACAGTTAAATTTAAAAAACATTTCTAACTCAAATTGGAAAAAGTAATCACTGATAATAAAAGACTTGTGCTCAGCGTTGGCAAAAAAATGTATTCATTATAAAAAACCTTTTAAATGTTTAAAACAATGTTGTGTTGTTCTTCAAAGTTCTAAAATTTTGCTGAAAGCACACATGAACATTCATTTTTTGTTTGATACAGGTAAACAAAACGCTTGTTTTACTAATTGTTCACTAGAAAATCTATAATGAAAGTACTTCTGGACTACATGAATTTAACAAACAAATATTGAAAAAATATTGAAAAAAATATATGGTTAAACACTGTTTTAAATGTCCATAAAAAACACCCAATGTTTTATACATGCTAATCTAGAATTTTTTTGAGCTGACCAAAATAATAAATTGATTATGTTTAAGTTCTATAGTGTACTTAGGTAGAGAATCATGAAACAAGACTCTCGACAATTTTCATAGTTTCGATTATTAATAATAAGGTTCTAAATAATAATTCGAGTTTATACAAAAGCGGATTCATTTAATGAATCATATTTAATTTTTACTTTATATTTGTAAGCATTATCTCACTCACTAATGCACTTATAATCATAATTTGTAATTACTTTTGTTTCACTGATAGATTTAGATTCACATATAGATTCATTAGACGATAAATCATATGTCCTGCCACATGCTTCATTTACTATCTGATATTGGAATAACGTATTCGAATGAAATTCATTGTAGAACTGCACAAAACAAACTTCAGAAGAGTTCATTAAGTTATGCATTTGAGAAGAAATATTTAAAATAATATTCCGTATCACATTTTTCTGGATATATTCAGATTCAAACATTTCATAAAAAAATTAATGCTTCGCAATAAAGTTGGTCGTGCGCGAGAATATTAGCTACTATACTATGTAAACCTAACATTTCCTCATTTAAATATCAACTTGTGAGTGATGAAGGAGTAGGTGTAGAATAATATTAATAACTAAAATTAATTACATTTAAGTTTAAGCTAGATTTGGACAAAGGTTTGCATCCCGAAATGTCAACAAATCTTTATTATGTTATTAGCTGGAATCAGTGATGTTCACTATTTAATGAATTTTATAAGATCCTAAAATTCATTTTTCTATAAATAAAAATCTTTATTAATCTGAGTACAATGCGATTATAAAAATGAAAAAATATTTTTATGATAAAATCATAGGCATGGTTTCATACCGCACTGCGCTCATCACTAATCTCTAGCAATCAAACCCACAATATTTTAGTTTTAAACTTTTATTGAATTAATGATACATAATATTTTCAAATTTTTACGAAATCATTATATATATTTTTCAAAACGATAGCATATATGTAATTGGATACTGAGTTTCATACTCGCACTCACATTTCAGATTTCGTCAAATATTTGATGGAAAATTTTTATGACAATTAGTAACAAAATATTCAACTAAACGTGAAAAAACTGAATTTGGTTGAATCCGCAATTTAAAAAACCTGTTCAGTTTGAGATGCAACTATTTACACATTTTGTGTTTCAAAGTGAACACACGTTGCGATTTTCTTATCCAGCCCACACTCGCTCCACATATTCTTATGTGAATTCATATCCAACCCACGTCCAGGATTGCTAATAGAAAATTACTTTCTCTTTAAAATAAAATGTCACTTGGTTATAATTAAAATATGATTGACTATCGCCTTCTTGCTGTCAAGCATCAGGTAACATTTAATGACAAATGCTTTTAATTATTTGTTAAAGTTATTCAGCATTTTATTAAAACTTTATGTGTCAATAACTTTCAAAAAACTCACCATAACATAAATTATATGGCATGTAGCATAATGTAACTAATTTTTAATGTGGATATATAGGGACAAGAAGAACCAAATTGGGACAGTTTTATAGACAATTAAATTTAATTCTTTAGTTATATTAACAGTAATACAATAACGTGCATGTAAAAATAATCCTGTTTAAATTTACACTAACTTATTTAATAAGCTTCGTACCCTGAAAATGGTCGGTGTAAAGTGTGTAGACCTTTACATTGAAAAGGCTTTGAGAAATTATATCAATATTCCAGTTGTAATAATTTATGACAAAAGTTGATCGCTACTTAAAAATATGATTACATCTGCAAAGCATAATACTGACATATAAAACCCGCATGTTAGTTTTTATTAGTCAATAGATTTCTGTGCAAAATAGTAATTGCATACCGTGCTGTGTTTTGAAAAAATGCAATTACTTAAATTATTAATTTTAAAATTTGGTATCAAATTCTAATCAATAATTCAATCTGAAAGTGACGTTCAAAAACAATGCGAATTTGAATAGTTTAAAACTTCTCTTGGAAATTTGTATAAATTTACAACAATACTATACAGGTACAATATTTAAACTGAAATGTAGGGCGAGCTCCTTCAAAATGAAATGATTGCCAAGAGAGGTCCCTGCTGTCAGGTTTTTAACATTGACTGATAGATTACATTAAAAAAATTCCGTAAGAAATTTAAAATATATTAAGATGCATTTTTAGGGTGAATTTTGGTCATAACTAAGATATCCCTCGTTAGAAAATGCTGCGTACGCCCCTGCCTAGAATATCAAGTACTAAAGCAAACCAGAGCTGCAACATGCCGTACTTTGGTTCGTGCTGTGTCCCCAATCTATTGAATATGCAAGCGTCTGAAACCCACAATTTTCTGTTCATAATATTTTAAATGCTAGTTCCTGTTTAATAATACAAAGGGTTCTTAGAAATAGATTTGCATAAAAATTACATAACAGGAATTTTTAAAATGCAGCAACAATATTTGTATTTTCGTTAGGCCATGTAATTTCTGTTTGAATTTTTGCAGAATTTTAAATCATTGCTTATCAGGGGTGAATCTAGAAATTTCTGATGGGGGTACTGGAACTCCAAAAAATTGATTTTTGCCTAATATGTTTCATTTTAGATTTGACATTTCGGGATAAATATATAAGTTTTTTTTATTTTCAGCTCTTGGTACTATGGGAAAAAAATATATGAAGATGAATTTTTCAAAAACTTTTTTTTCAGTAGAAATTGATTACTAGAAGCACTATGCAACTATTTTCCAGTTTTTTCGTATTTCTACTACTATAGTGTGTATAATTTTGCAATTAAACTCCGTAAGAATGGAAGTTGTAACATACAAGGAAACAATTTTTAAGAACTCAAATAATATGAAAGTAATAAAACAAAGTAATTTCTTAAAGTGAAAAATAATTTAATTTGTTCTTTGAAGAGTTTTTCCTCTTCTTTGCATGTGTGGCCCTGTTATGTAAGCGACTGTGCAAAAAGCTGATATATGTAATTTTTCAAATTTTTTAAAACATTTTTATTCAAAAAGTATTTCATTCTAAAATTTAGTACACATTTGTTTTAGCATACAAATACATAACCAACACAAAAATTAAATAATTTTTATTTTTTTAGCCTTACTAAAACTTCAGCTCTTTGGACTATGGGAATTTGAAAACGTCAGCTTTTTGTACGCCCAATTTCAGGATTTACATAGCACAAAGAGCTGAATATAAGTGTATATATATATATTAGACCCCTCAGATTTAGGTGATACTCTCCAATTTTCGCAGCACCTCCCCCCCCTTATTTGGTTCTAATATGAATAAATACCAAATTTAGAAAGTTTGAATCAGTTATCTAACTGGTAACATATTGCGCATTCGAATTTAAATTTCCAAGCGCTATTGAACTGAAAAATGGGAAGAACAAGACGATATACTTGAGGTTGTTTCACAGTAATTTTAGTTATCACTAAAGAGTGGTAAAACTGTCCGTTTTTCAGTTAAGAACAAGCGGTGTTTTTGCATTTTTTAATGACTGCTTCAGCTATTTCATTATAAATGTCTTTGTAATCCATCATATCATGCATAAAGCAAAGATCATTAAAAGCAGCACTAGTTGCTGAAATTCCATTTAACCACAAGGGTGTGTAAAAATTGGGTGCAAACATATTTATTCGATGAAGCTTGCTGATGAAGTCTTTTGAGTAATTAAATTTATCTGCAAACGAGAACATTTTCTGTGTGTACTACCCCATCCATCTGGCACTGTTGGCTGCACCGAGTTTTTTAGAATGAAATTTTTCTCTTGTGCTTCCCAGGAGAGCCAAAGCATTATCTGCACATTCTTTATATCAGTTCTAATTTGGTTCTTTGGCATCCAAATAATTTTTAAGTTCAATTAAAAAAATCTTTATTATTAACTAGGGGTCATAATTCTTTTACTTGTTTAAAAAGAGGACTATCTAGTCCATTGTTTTGCTACCAAACAGTCGAAATATTTCTCTCATAAACATGATATCGGCATGCACAACACCAAAGCTTGCTACAAAATTTTTCCTCCAGAAATTTAGCAGCGCCTTTCTTCCACCCAATATTACTGGCAGTTGTGCCAAACACAAAAGCCTTAACTTTGTCTTGCAATTTCCATATTTCTACAATTTTGTATGTGGCTTCTGCATAGATTTTTCCTGTGGCATTAGAAAGCTGTTGTACGTCCAGAAGCAACAATGGAAAATGCCTCATATTTTCTACCATCCAAGTGCAACGCAGCAAACTCTGGAGGAGAACCTTTGACCTAAAAATATGTAAATTACCTTAGTTACAAGATGCATTAACTTTTCCAAAATTTGCTATTCAATTACAGCGAGTAGTTTCTTCTGAAAGAACGAAATCTTCAGTTTCCGTTAGATGCATTAATAACAGCAGAAGCAATCATAACCGCTGCAGCATTACTTAATTTTAATCTGTCAAAAGCAGCAACAACTGTTGGAGCTTCCATGATCCTCTTGGGTTCATTCAACGTTGCATAATTGGTGCTAAAAGAAAAGAGGCCGCATGAGGAGGAAAAAATGTAGCATCTGACTCTAAGGTTGTGTTGTTTCTATAATAAGAGTCAGTAGATGAAGGTGAAAATGCACCTAAAAAATAAACACTGTTGTTTTCATTTTCGCTTATATAAACATTATTATTTACTAGAAATTAGAGCAGTTTATTTTTCTGTATAATATCAATTGCTTTAGGTGTTCCAATATCCCACAATTTATCTAGTGTTTTCGAAAATGTACAAGAAATATCCTTTTTGTAACATTTTTTTTTACTTATTTTAGTTTATTCCATTTATCATGCTGTTCTTTTAGATTGTTGATGCACCTCCATCTGACGCTAGTGTGAATGCAGGACTTGTGCCACAAAAACAAAACCCGATCGACCACCATTGCAAAGTAGTTTTATTATGCGCATCATGTTTAGGCTTTTCATAAAGCAAAACCTTTACGACCCGTCTCAACATTCGTAACTTTGATTGAGGAAGATGCCACTTAATTATTTTTTACTCTGCTTATTGCACATCTGCACTTAGCTTTTGATCAAATGTTCCCTTTGCCTTGAAGACAAACTAAAATACGTTTTAATAGTTAGATAACAAGTTATTGTCATTTTCTTTACTGGAAATGTGATCGTGCTAAATCAAGAAATCAATATAGGTTCAGCAAACCTTATTGATGTCTAGGTGCCGATAGAAAATTCGAGCGCGCAATATGTTCCCAATTAGATAATTGATTCAAACTTTCTTAAGTTGATATTTATTTATATTTGAATAAAATAAAAGTGGAGAGGATCACCTAATATATATATATATATATATATCTATTTCGTGTTTCGTGCTAAAATGTTGTGGCAGCATTGCACTTAAGAGTTTTAAGTTGACCAGTGTACAGTTATTTTATTGGATACGAAGTGTCAGTTTCATTGAACAATTTGATTGTGTATGATATAGTATTCCAAATTGTGTTGACGTGGCCAGCTACAAACATGCGGAGGACTAAAATAGCTTTTAGGTAGGGATCTATTGATTTTTTTTATTTTAGTTTATCATTAATAGAAGGGGACCTATTCAGTAATTTTTCAAAAAGCTAGGAAGTTGTTTAAATTTCTCCTAAAGTAACAAGGATCTGTACTTTTTAGGCATAAACTTGTGGTTTTTCAATAAACGTGGGCAGAGAAGTCCTCCCCAGTACCCATGGCCAAATCTTTCAAGAAAAATGTGTTTTAGTTAACAACATCACTGAAAAAGTATTGGGTCAATTTATTAAATATAGACAGATTTTGTATACTGTCAAGTACTTTTTAATTTCATAAGTACCAAAGTTTTTTGGATTTTAGATGAAATGCATAATATTGGATTGGCTAATGTGTTTGATATGTTCTTAAAAATGTGTAAGATAACTTGAAAAAAAGACAAATATTTGAGAAATTTTTGCAAGGTTTGGTAAATTTTAGGAAAATTTATTTAAAAAATTTGTCAAATATTTTGCAAAATTTCCAAATCTTTGGATTGATTTGCAAATGGAATGCAAAAATTTGGTATTAATTTGGAAGCAGATCATAATATGTTTAAAATGGGAATGTTTTAGGAATCTGGCGTAAAAGATACTTTTTCAACAAAGGTGTTTTTTCCCAAAATTTATAGTAAATTTGTCAAACAAAAATACAACAATTACACTTGTATTCGTCTGATTTGTTACTAGAATTAGATATTTTTGGAAAACCGTGAAGTGCTTCGAATACCAAGCACGGTTGCAGCTCTGATGCACACTCCGGTATTTAATTAACTGAATTTACAAATGGAAACAAAGTCAAAGAAACCGTGATTATTTACTGTTCTCTCCTATGCCATCGAAAGAGATTAGAATGAGGAGCAATTGAATGGACGTTTATTTGAACTGACGAAAATACTAAAACAATTTAATGTCCAGTTAATCAATACTTTCATATTGATTCAATTTAAATCTTTATTTTCATTAAATAATCTGCTAAGGATATTCAATCACCTGGCTACTATTGTGGTAAGATTAAACTCGATAAATGAAATCTTGATTCAATTTGAATCGGTTTTTATAAAGCAGGTAAACACTGATTTTCAAGATTGTTGAAATATACATGAATCTATACGTCATACATCCGTTTAGGGTGTCCCTCTTTTTCAATGTAAGACATGTACTCATTCTAAACGGTCGATTGAATTATCTGTATTTATAATTAAATTAATTCAAACTAAGATGTGCAAAAAATGTAGAATCATTAAAAAATAATAGATGACTTTATATTAGACCTAGAAACTAAATAAAGATGCTAAAATCAAAACTTTCTTAATAAAAATTGAAAGGTCATTTGCTTAAATTTTAAATATAATGGGAAAGCAGAGCGCAGCACGAGATAGAAATTCAAAATCAAATACGATATACATATACTTTCTCATCGATATTCAAAAAAAATTTTTAGCTGATTGGGCATGTCACATACAGCTTTTGGTGGTGAACTACATTGTTCCAGTGCAATCAGGAATTATAATGATCAGTGCGATTGATCGGTGCGGCGCCATCGTATTTCCACTGGAATACCGTACACGACCCACTGCCGTAAACACTCTGGCTGTGTGCTTACTGATGATTGTGCTTTCATACAATCTACCGACATATTTAGCCGTAATTTTTCTAAGCGTGAATCAGCTCTACATTGTTGAGCTTTCAGCATGTGTTGTTGACATTCAATCAATGATAGTGATGCAGGTATGTACTACTTTGACAACTAACTCCAATACTGTTATGGAAGAAACAATATAATATTCATACAATACAAAAATGCAAGAGATGCTACACAAAGTATAAACGTTATTATAGTAAAGCTATAAAAATAGGATACGATATCAGGAAAGTTTACAGTAAGAAAATTGAAGGCGCAAAAAATTTAAGGACGGAAAGTTTAAGACAAAAAACTCTTTTACATGCATGATTGGGTTGCTTCGATTTTTGAAGGCCTTGAATTTTGTCGCTTTAAATTTTCTGAACTTGAATTTTAGGCCTTGAATTTTCCCACGTTGAATTTTTCTACCTTGAAATTTCACAGACTGGAATACATTTAAGTTACTACACGAATTAAAATGGCGTGCAAACTGTTGCGATTAAATTAAGTTTTGCATTTTCGATATTAAATTTTCACATATTTGTGCGGTAAATATGGATGAATTGTGTCATTCACGGTCAGTAGCTGACTGAGATGCGCCATTCGAAAATTTGTTCTAGCAGAAGCAACGTACACATTAGTTTTCAAAGCTTTTGCTAGTTATTGGTTAAATATCCCTCACAAATGTGTCATTTCATCGGCGCATTAATAAACGCAAGAGTAAGCGGCGAAACCACATGAGGGGTTGAATGGAGACATCATTTTAGGAAAAGAACTTACCATTCCAGCATGCAACAGGTCTTCCTTCTATAATCAAAACATTGATAATTTCAGCAGCACCGAAAAAACAAAGCGCAAATGGTTATAAGTGAAAATTTAATACATGATCAATTTACCGGTTTTGAAACACGTCAGCAAAATATGTTAAACTCCAGCCGTCGTAATTTCAATATATTAAAAATTACCCAAAAACAAAAATAGCTTTTTAAATAGAATCTAATATTCTCATAGGAAACTAATTAATTCTTTACTGCATACTCTGTATTTACTAGTTAAAAATTCAAATTTTTAAAAAATTCATGCATAATGGAAACATGTAAACTTCCTAACGAAAATTGCACTATTGTCTGCGAAATTTGAAAGTAATGAAATTAATGAATAATTAAAATGCCATAATAGAGAAATTTCAGTGAATGGATTGACAGAAAATATAATTTAGATATTGCCAGTTGTGCACTACGTGCTTGATTTCGGGTTTCCAGCGGTAATCATCGTCATATGCTACGTTCTGATTGGAAAGCGGGTGCGGCCAGCGGGGAACCAACAAAATCGCTCACTTCTAGAACAGATCAAAATCTGTAAAATGTTGTTCATCATCACAGCACTTTACATAGCGTCCTTCTTACCAATGCTGTGTTATCTGATGCTAGTCTACAATTTTCAATTGGCAAATGAAAACTATATGGTGTATAAAGCAATTCGATGGCTCAGGTAATCAAAACATCTTAATGTATATGATATACGATAGCCTCTCGACTTCGAAAGATAATCAGAGAACAGATTACACGCTAAAAACTACGCACGTTCTTTGAGACATTATAAACATAAGACTACAACGATAAGTCTTTCACTTGATGACGAGATTTTGGGGACAGCTGATAGGCTTTCCAAATGGAGACAGTATTTGATCAATTGAGTCGAAACTGTGTAGAAATATAATATCGAATTTAGTCAAAATTGCAACGACTTTCGATGTATTGTATAGACTCATAAAAACATTCAGCATATACATATAAATGTTGCAATAAGCATTGATCGGCATTACGTAGAATTTAGAATAAATTACGTAAATTATGTAATGTAATGTAAATATACTTCTGAGTTTTAAACGAAAATATCTAGACATTTCATGCTTTTGCATTAAAATGCTAACCCTAGCGCTAAACCGAACCCAAACGCTACCCCCTTTCCCCAATTAATGGTTTCATGAAGTCCCTAAGTGAAACAGCTATTTTACGAATTTTTTGAAAAATTAGTGATAATTTCGCATTCCTATGTACTGTACATAATTAATACATTGAAACTCTAACCAAAATTTATTACACAGAACAAATAATATATAATTTCAATTACAAACGAATTAATTCATGACATTGAAAATAAAGATTGCTGTATTGATACATAGAAATTGCGAAATTTGGTAGAACAAGAAGCTTGAAAAAATTCGTAGGGTAGTGCCTTTAAGTAATTTAATCTGAATATATTTGAACTGAAAAAATTAAGACCACACCATCGATGTTTTAATAAATCTCAGGCATTTGGCTACTCAAACATTGCACTCTACACAGAATAGATCAATTATAGTAACCGTTTGCTTCAAATAACTCCAATTTTGAGAGTTATGCACTCGCCTCTATTATGATAAATTAATTAAATTTTTAGATATCTGAATGGCTTAAGCGATGGTATCATTTTCTACTCCATGAGTCGATCATTTCAAACAGGATGTCGAAGTTTATTTCGAAAAGAACAGAAGAAGTTAGTCACTGTGACATCGACAACCGTGTGAAAAGCGTTGCCGTTCTAAAACGAACATATCAATCTGTGTTGTATCGTGTAAATTTAAACGTAAACTCTAAAATTAAATTCAAAACTAAATGATTTTCTATTATTCACTTCCCAATCATCCTTGAAATAACAAACTAAGTTCAAATTAAATTCGAAGCCATTGGACTTTCCGATGACGCGCAAATTTGAGAGAACAATTAAAAATTACTCTATATATATATATATA
>CABFPE010000005.1:1068895-1097382 GCA_900660155.1 Hofstenia miamia | reverse complement strand
GCAATTTCATATTCAACCCTGATTTCAATAATTGACTTTGACATCGTATATGATATCAATACAATCAAGGCCTTATTTAATAGAGTAAAAATGATATCTTCAAATTACCAACATCTAACATCTGCAGCTAACAAAATTTTTAACATTTTAGAAAGTAACGGTTACCCTCACAAATTGATCAAGAAATATTCTATTGCATTATTTTCAAATGACACCACTATGCACATTCCTGAAAAAAGCATTGATGAAACCAAGACTGATGTTTATTTAAAGCTTCCCTATATAGAAAACCAAGTAAAAAATTTAAAGAAAAAAATTAGAATAATGAATACAAAATTAAAAAGAACAAAGATCATTCCAATATTGACATCATATAAAACAAAAGATATGTTTCTAAATAAAGATCAAATCCCAAAAAATTTAGTTTCCTCCTTAGTTTATATATACAAATGTGATGATTGTGAAAAATCATACGTCGGGGAAACAAAGCGACATCTGGGTACAAGAATTAAGGAACATATGAATGGGCACCTAAAATCTGAAATTTTTATGCACAAACATCAACTAAGAGAAGAAAATTTTTACATCCAACTAAGATCAGAACATCATAA
The DNA here is from genome assembly GCA_900660155.1 of Hofstenia miamia. Lineage (NCBI taxonomy): Eukaryota > Metazoa > Xenacoelomorpha > Acoela > Hofsteniidae > Hofstenia > Hofstenia miamia. The sequence goes on along the minus strand of CABFPE010000005.1, from coordinate 1,096,771 downwards.
AATAGGAGAGGCATTAATAATTAAACAATCAAACAAAGATCAATTATTGAATAAACAACTAAGCATGATATCATTGAACTTATTTTAAGAGCATGCAATATTAAAATATATAAAGTGTAGTCTATTGTAAATATATTTAGTTTTTTACCGCATATTTGTACTGATGATGTTTTATATAAACGAAACCGGTCTATCCTTTCCTTAGCGTCTATGCTAAAAGAATATGAAGAAGCTCAGTATAATCACTTCGAATATATATATATATATGATACAAAATTTAACTAGTGGTGGGACTTCGATACAGAATTGCTCTTACAATTATTAACGAGTTTCTTACTGGAAAAAGTTGCTTACGAAATACGAAATATTAACTACAGAGTTAAAAACTTTAAGAAAAGACAAACAGCTTTATATGAACAATGGAAAAGAAAAGCGAACATAAATTATCTAAGTATATGTAACCTAAAGTTGAATTTAATTTGCCAAGCTACAATTTGGCATTAAACTGGACAAAAATTACAGTGCAAAAACACTAAAGATTCAATAGAAATCTAATATTCAAACCACTTTTACTACAGCTGCTAACTGCAATGTAGCTTTTATAAAGAGATATAGTATTAGTATGTTCAGGAAAATTTGCAATAAGGCTACAATTTACATCACACTTTCAATAAAAATGAGGAAAAATTTGAAAAAATCAATAACTTTCATATAAAAGCTGATTCTAATTGCTATGCACGTAAATGCTGCACGCTTGAAAGAGAAATTGACGATGTTAAGTGACAAGGAAAATCAAAGCAACAAGAATATTTCTTCAATCAAAATATTCTCTAAAGACAATAACTTCACATAGCGTATGAATAATCACAAAGTGGAAAATAGGCCTCAGTGGGCACTCGAAATTAGAGTTAGAAATAAGTGTATGTAATATAAACTTTTACAAATAAATTTGCAACCTAAAACAAATGGGAAAAACTTTTAACATCTATTACCAAGTGTTTTGCAGATCTGTTATAGATTCTTAGGGTAAATCCATTTTAATCTTTATGTTTGGATAGGTATGTAAGTTATCGAAAATTCATAAGATGAAATTAAAGAATTTTTAGAAATAATCAGAAAAATAAATCAAATTTCAGTAAAACCTGTTTCTGCCGAAACTGTCAATGACACAATGTTGATTTGATTCACATTCAGCAGCCGAGCAAACTTCTGGGTTTGGAACACATCGACTACCTTGGCGTATGAAGCCAAGCTTGCATTGGCACTTTGTCTAAATAGAGGTAAAAAACATTCTTAAAGTGAATGATATAAATTGGTAACACACTATTAACGAATAAATATTTACTAAAAATATAAATAAAAAATAAAAATCATTGGCCGGGTTAACTTCTAATAGAAATTTCTGCTTATAAGTGGTAAAGATGTATAGAATAAAAATTGGATCAATCTTCATTGATCTTAGCAAAAAAAAATATAATGCATGGTGATACTTAGTTTTTATTTATATTGAGTAATATAGAAAATAAAAAGTGATTAAATCCTAAAACTACTATTCTATAATACTAGTCTAAATTTAAGCAAATCTTAGAATCCATCATTTTACAATGAAACATTTTAGGAATTCTTAATTACTATCTGGTTCTCGCATTGCTAGGGTGCACATAAAGTGGCTTAAGCAAAGTTAGCCTTTATGAAAAACTGTATATAACGATACTTTAATACGTCATTTTTATTGAAAATAAAACTTCATTTTCGACTCGAATATAAAATGTATAAGATCGAGTGTAGGAAAAACACTAGCGAGTCCCCGAATCCGAAGCTTCCGAGAATATATAAAAAATAGATAAACAATGTGTTAAGTTTAAAAATGAGCGTGAATTAAATGCTTTTAAAAATATATTACATATTTAAATAAATTTCTCGTACTGAGAAGAAATGACATTAATTTTATTTATAGTTGTAAAATCTACTGATTTATAACTTCACATACAATTTTTTTAATGAAAAGACATATCCAATGCTGAGCACAATAATATTTGGAACTTTTTAATATTTTCAAGTTTTCCAGTTATAAAGGCGGAGATAATGGATTACATATTTATGGAACTCTGATGAGTAGAATCTATCACACAACTAGCTTGCATTGATTACTTCGTTACTTTTTATAAATAGAGTGCGCGACCAACCTTAGTCCACCTGAGCCGAAATTGGACTCCTAATAATAAAATTAAATAAATGAGCATTCAAGTTTTAAACAAAATTTTATGTGATTGTTGTAAAATCACCAATCTAATAGTGTAGATTAGGAATGGAATTCCAAAAGTTAACTCAATATTTTCGTGTTTGAATAGTTTCATGGCTTATAATTATCTCGAAAATAAAAGAAAAGCTAATGCGATAAAGTTTTATGTGTTGATTGTAATGTATATTGACAAAATTATATCATTGGTAAAGAAACTAGCACCTGTCTAACTATTCTTTCCCTCTTGAGCAATAACTATATAAGCGATTGACCAGTGATGCGAATAATTCGTAAAGGTATAAATTTTCCTTTCGATTTAAAAAATACGTTCAACATCACACAGCGGCACTATTTTGCGATCTTTGAGACACTATTAAACGGTGTTCATCATTAATTTTTATGAGGAATATACTCATAGGCATATCCAGGATTTTTAATGGGGATCTCATGTCAAATCAACATTCGTGAGGTCAAAATTCCAAAGCCCTGCGAAGATTCGAAATCAAATCCGAATTCGAATCTGTGTTGGAATAGAATTTTGCTACCCTGCAAGAACAAAAATAATTTTGCAGCTAATTATCTGCATGAAGCTTGCAAATCACATTTCTCAATTTAATTATAATCCTGTGGAGTCACCTCCTAGGTTTTTAATATTTGGAATTCTCGTTTATAACAAGTTATTAACAGATCTTTAGCAATGGAAATTATTGTGTAAAGTACATCATATTTTGAATTCGGATTGGAAAATCATTTGCTGGAATATTCGGATTGAAACAAAAAATGGAATGAAAGATAGCTAAAAAAACCTTGCACAACAGTATGACTCTCAAATATTTTTCAAATAAATCGAGCATGATAAGCATGCGGATACAAACATTTATAACCCCTTGCTTACTACACTGGGAAAAATTTTGAAACTTAAAATTTTCATGAAATTAGTGGCCATAGATCAACATTCCCATCCACCCATTGAATATTAAACTTAGGAATCAGGATACCTTTGTGATTTTTCCTTGAATAGGGCAGGCGCTAGGTTAATTTAATGTCTGGGAGGGTAGACTACTGTCAAAGATGACCCAAGAAGAATATTTTATTAAAATTAATATAGACTGTATATTGTGAGCTACCACAACAAAAGTTATGCTTGCACTAAATAAGCCGACACTGCATTGTAAGTGAGGAATATTTTACCAATTAAAGTAGTTGGGCGTATGTAAAGCACAGCTGCGGGTAATAAACAAATATGCGGTGATAAAGAAAAGTTACTAAGCAAATGCATATCAAATTTAATTGTATAATAATTAAATTTTGTAGACTGTTTACTTAAAATGAAAGTAATGAAAGTGAATAAGATATCAGCAGGAAACGCCGCCTCTGAGTGAAACTAAAAAAACAAACGAAAGAAATAATTTTGATTGTTATTCAAAAAAGTAGATAAATTTCGTTAGGCTAATGTAAAAAGCGTAGTTTAAATGTAAAAGAGGGCCGACCCGATCGAACACAATCCTACTCACGAATGAGCGTGAATTTGCAATGTAAGTTGGGCCAACATGTTAAAACTAGCAAATTGAAACATGTAGACTTATGTGGACCAGCTTCTACATTTGCAGAAATTTTGATCAGGATATTAATCACCAAATATTGCAAAATATTGCGACTGTTAAAAAGCATCACTTTAATCGTGCGAAACACTAAAAATTTTGTTTGTATATAGTATTACATTGATTGTCATCATATCGCATCGTGTTAGATGTCCCAAATTGTGAATATTTGCATACATTGTGCATAAAGATGTTCTTTTTAATGTAATCTAACAAAATATTTAGACTTTAGTACTAATACCGGTTTGTATTACAAATGTTCAGACCAACGGCTAAAATACTTATATTACCGGCCATTTCCTGTCGGAAGACTTTGGCTGGTGCGCAACGGTCGGTATGAGATCACATCAAAATTTAACGAGATACAAATCCGATCTGAAAAATACACTTCTATCTGTGTCGAATTTGAATTAGGCTTCTATTTAAATTTCCATTAATCGCCCCGAATAAACGATTATAAAATACTCGACTCCTTAAAATCGCTTAAACTAAACTTCTCTCAGACATGCCGAGAACATTAATCCAATATAAGAACATTTTGATGACAATAATTTTCAAATTTAAATTGAGTGATACTTGGTACATATGCGTAGTGTTGTTTTTGGGTGTCAATATTGACGCCTTGGCAGTTCTCACTATAACATATTTGAAAGACCATCTGGATGACAATACAGTTTTATCAGTTTTGCGAGGCATATTGAATTAGTTTAACACTGGAACGCCCACCTTCTGTAAAGCCATTAACGTACATGGCGGTCGCAAATAACCGCATGAAATTATCTATTACGAACAATCTTCAAATATTAAAATCTTTGAAAAAAATGATGCTATTTACAAAATGCTATATTCTTTTCTCTGCTAAACAACAAAAACATAACTTTTTGAACATTTTGGCTATCACAGTCATAAAAAACAAATTTTTCTTCCGGTACAACACACGATCTACATGGCAATTGCTTGCATTTATAACAATTGACTCTTGTATTATTTCGGTAATTTTGAGTTTAGCTTACTGAAGTTTTTCACGGATCAATTCTGTATCGTGATGTATTATGTATTTTGAACTTGAGAACATGAATGACCCAAGGAGGGTTTTCCAAAGTTTGATGATGATGAAATCTTTGCTGAAAAATGTTGAATGCGATACATTCTTGTAGTAAATCTATAAATACATTCTCCACAGTCTCACATTCATTAGACGAGTTTTCAGTTGAAAAGGATAATTTTCCTCATGAAAATTGGAACCATTTGAATTTCCCTCTTCAGAATCAAGATTTGCAAAAACCAGAGCATCAACCCCTTTACTCGCTCTTCTGTAGGGTAGTTCAGCCATTAGTAATACAGTGTAATCTTGTGTGCACATATTTCTCGATGGACAGGATTGGTGTATAAAATCTCAATCTGAAGATTCACCCAATCCCTCACATAAATGACAATGTGTGGCTAAAATTGACGCACTGGGCGTTTGATGATATTTATTAAAAATGTAAACAAAAATATGATAGAGTTTATAAAATATATTGCGCAATTCAATAGGTCAAAGAAATAAAGTCAGCCAGTTTGGGTCAACCACACACAGAACTTTTTAAATGACAGTTATATCAATGTTGCAAGCGGTCAATTTTGACCACTTTGGGTGTTGTAGTGTTAAGTTGGTGGCTGATGTCTCCATTTAGAATATAGGCATTTAAGGAACCTCTGGTATAACGCACGCACATTGGGCTTTTCATAATATTACTTTCGATTTACATTGCATTTGCGTGGACACATTAGATTGATTTTCTGCAAATTACATCTAAAAAATTATTAATCGTAGGGCTACCCGCTTTTGTAAGTTTTGACCGATTAATCACACTGGTCAGGTGGATTTTGTAGCCTTAATCTGTAAAATCTGTAAGATTGAAAATGAAATCCAAAAAATCTAGAATAGAGGAACTTCATTAGAAACTTTCCAAATTTCAAAAAAAATTATCGTAACCTCTTGCATATCGTTCCGATCCCATCCAAAAATGATATATCATATTAAAGTTATGTTGTATTCCACTGCAAACCTGGCAAATAGTCACTTAACAAATTAGTAATTACATTCCTATAGTTTTATTGACAGAAAACTGCATTAAATAGCAATGAAACTCGGTGTATGTCATTATTTTTTTCTTTCTCATCTCGAAAATAATACGGACACGACGTAATAAAGAAAATTGTGAGCTTCTAAAAATATCATAAAATTAACGCATACATTTTTTATCATTCAAAGCTTTGAACAAAAGAAAGAGTAAATCTAAAGAAATTCAAGCCGAAGAGAGTTGCAACTTACATGATATTGATTTACATACTTCATGTAAAAATTAGCATCTTTTGTCAGTGAACACATCAATTTTGCAGATAGCAAATCTGGTGCCTGTAATTTATTGATAGAAATGTATTTTGAGTCCAAATAAAAAGCAAAACATTTGTTTATTTCTATATTATCATAATTAAAGAAACTTAAGGAGGCCCATTCCTATAAGGAATCTATTATATATAATATGGTAAAGACGTGCATTTGGTAGTAGTAGAATGAATTTAAAAAAATTACATTCACTTTAGGATTTAGGGAAGAAATAAATATAAAGAAATTGCTTAACAGGCAAAAAAAAATAATACACAACAGACGTGGGCAGCATGCGTGGGTTTAATGTGGGGCTGCCGCACTTTTTTAAGATTAATGTTAACAATATGTGAACTTGCTTGCATTAATTTTCATTTGCAATTGGCACCTTGACCTATTCCTAGATGATATCATGATGACTAGATACTTTATTTTTTTCATTAAATTTGCGTGAGAAGCAATGCATGTCAAAATAAAGTAGCTGAAATTGTTACTTTAAGCTGAGTAAATGTTGCGGAATCAACTTTTTAGAAATTGCTTACCTGCTATTAATAGTGAAACTGCATAATACAAAGCTCAGACTATCCTAGCAGAGCAAGAAAAACATTATCTACAATCGATTTTTTTAAAATATTAATAAAGTTTGCAAGGGATTTTAACCACCAAGTATAGATATTGGTATGGGCTCTATTCTTTATTAATATTAATTGAATATAATTCGGAGCAGCGTTTTAGCAAATGAACAACCGCTGCATCGTATCATAGATTTACTTGTTAACAATGATTCACCTCCATATACATCAAATAAACCCAAATGAGCACCGATTGAAACTAAATAGATGTCCCAGTAAATGTTTCTGCTTTTATTAAAACAATAATGAATCCATTAATGGGCAACCAACACACTTACAATCTGCAGCAGGGATATGAATAAAACAGATTTCTTATACGCCACATGAAGAGTACTTGGAGTTATATCGATTCAAATGCTAAGAAAGAAGACTGCTCTCCTTGAAGCGCTCTGATTATGGAACTGCACATTTTCCGACATCTTGAAAGATGGGGATTATTCATTACCTTAAACCTTAATATAGGCTAAAATCTTAAGTAGAACTTTGACTCGCCGTTAAAGTTAGAAACCTCTGATTGTCATCTGACAAAAAGTATTAATAGCCTTAACCCGCCAAGTGGATAGATCAAATTAATGCTACTGCTTTAAGCGATACTCAATTATACTTCATAACAATATAGTCAATACAAATGTGTCTCCTTTCTCAATGAACACAGTAAAGTTATCGCGAGTTGTATTTATAAAATGACTTTGAAAGATGCAAAAAAATGGATGAATTCTAAAACATTAATCTCTTGGAAAATGCATGGCTGCTTTCACAAAAACCACAAACCAAACATCTTTGTTCAATCGTAGATTATATTCATGAAATCCCTGAGTACCAGAAACGAAAATATATTATACGGGCATGCTTGTTTCAATGCAAGAAAAAGTGGTAAAAGTATTGAAATAAAAGTTTTTCGGTATAAACTCAAAAAAAAATTAAGAGGTCTTTTGAACATTTTTTAAAAAAGACGTTAAAAAACTAACTAATAGTTCACTGGTTAAGTAACAGTTGAGGGCAAAATGTTAAATTTGTAACTTTCGGTTTCGAGAATATTTCACAAGTCACTCACTCACTCAGTAATTACCGTTATTTACGATCTCATGATCTTATATGACTTTTGTGTGAGAGAGAATTTTTTAATTTCAGTTTTTGAAATATGGTGTATTCGCATTAGAGCATGCTCTAACCAATATTTCTCTGCTTTTCTAAAAAGGAAAACGAAATGACCATTATTAATCAATTAAATTTATTATAAAAAAATTACCAGGGAAGTCTGGCTAAATAAATGCTTTGTGTAATCAATAGTCTATTATTCGCCTTAATTAGCTTAATTCAATTATTTGTTTACAAAAAACAGTTGTAATTGTCAAAAAAAGATACCTTCAAGTCGATACAGTAACTCGAAACACACCTCTTGTTATTTATAATTCAGTTACAACAAATATAATCAATCAATTAATGATGGAATAAAATTAACTACTTACATCCACATCTGAAATCGAGGCAGCTTGGCAGATAGAATCAGGACCGCAATTGCCGTTCTTGTAGAGGCATTTCATACCCTTTTCACAAAAGAAGCCGTCTCCATAGTAACCATTATTGCAAGTGCACTTAAACGGAGGATTTGTAAGTGACATTGAGGGAATACAACTGGAATGCTCAGAGCAGTAATTGTGGTCACATTGATCTAAAATTCTCAATTACTTTCAATAACCCTCAAATAAACTAACTTATGATCTAGTCCTGGGTCAAACTCAATTACTTTCAATAACCCTCAAATAAACAAACTTATGATCTAGTCCTGGGTCAAACTCAATTACTTTCAATAACTCTCAAATAAACAAACTTATGTGAAGTCAATCTGATGTTACTAACACTTCCTCGTTCGATCGACATTCAATCGATTAACGGGCAAAATCTAAATTTTCTTCGATTTCCCCTGATCAATTGTTCAATCGATTTTTATGATCTAATCAACCAATCTGGAAAACAACCAATCGTTTATTTTTATTCAACAATCCCAATTTCCTGCCATGACAGTTGCCTAAATAGACTCTTCATTTCGCAAATTTTTACCTTGAAAAAAACAGCATGTGGATTTTAAAAAAGATCGAATTTCTAAATTGAAATCGAAATTTCGATTCTCAATTGATTTTTCTTAAAAATCGATTTTTCGATAGATTTTCGATAGTTCGCGGCACTAGTGTATTGACTATATTAATATAGAGCAACTAACGGCGCACAGGGCCTACAAGTATTGTTTTAATGGAAAGAGAACCCGATAAAACCAACATGTTATTATGCAATAACCACAAAAATGCATTTTTATTTTATTACAGAAATACACAATGTAGCATCGACAAGCTTATGAATAATTAAGATAACGTAGATCAACATACGCAAGGACACCTATATAATATAGGCGTACTTGACCATACGTGACTGTTTTACATTGTTTCTTGTCTGAGTGGTTTATGCTGTTCCAGATTCGCAAAAAGGGAATTCTCTTCGGGTATATTTAAAGACACTCTCAGGGCCAGTCGGTATACCAGGAACAAAGTTGTGCACTCCTGCCTCATAACATCTGCTAATATGCTGCAATAAAGCAGGAAAATTATATTGGGGATACCAAGTCATAGATAATTAAATATTTAGTTATCTATGCAAAAGTGCAAAATGTCATGCATATAAACAAGATATCTTTTTAGTGAGAATTGGTAGACTACACAAAATCTTTATTAGTGAAATGCTAATGCGATCAACTACCAATTTTGTAATAATTGCTATTGCAAAAATCTCGACTTTCGAATTCCTAGTCGAATTTTCGAAGTCAAACTGTAAGAAAACGATTTTCGCAGGTTCGAATTGTTTTGTTGGAATATAACGAAACCTTTGGTCTCAGAATTATAGTACAAAAAAATAATTGACATATTTATACAGCATTAAAATATATCAGTCGGTAAAATAATTAAGCATCTCCTGTAAAGAATATTAAAAGTTTCAATTGTCTCAAAGCAGAATGGCGTATGATAACTGTGAACACGAGCAACGCCAGGTGCTGAGTTTCCTCGGGCATACCGGAGGTGCTTCTAAACTTCGAAAAGTCTTAATATTCATATTTTGGTACCGAAAAGGCGAGAATAAAAAAACTCCGACAAAAATAGTTTAGTATAAAATGCGAAATCTGTTCGATTTTTTTTGAAATGGTATGAATTTTGCATTCGTTACATGAATAACTTACATTCTCATAGATTATATTAAAAGCTTAATTAAAAAGGCCCTTGAAAAAGTGTTTACCAGTGCATATTGCGCTATGACATTATTTAATGTACACTTGTTAAAAATATTTATAGGAAATTACCTCTTATAGGGAGACACTCTGCGTTTCCATGAAGATAAGAAGCGATTGGACATTCACATGTAACATTTACAGGCGAATGCGGGACACAAATAGAGCCAGGAATAGTGCACTTATGATTTTCACACGCTTTCTCCATTGACTGCCAACCTACAATGAATTTCATTGAAGAACGAACATTATATTTAAACATATTACGAATAATAATTTTAGTGTGGGCATTTGTATAGGCTGCAAAATATAATTAATATATAATTATATATAACGATATCCTTAAACAATTTGAGATATAGGCCATGTATCCAAAAATGCGAGTTCACAAATTATGCCATAAGAGTTTTTAAGCTTATTCAAATTTTGTATGAAAATGTACTAGTACACTAATCTCTAACTACTATACTGTAAAGTTTTGTCTGTATCTGATTGCTAACAAAACATGGATCATGTTTCAGAAATATAACAAATTTTAACTATTCTTATAGAGTTTCATAAATTTTAGAACGTAATAAACACTGATAATTTATCAGAAGAAATCATTACAATCGATAGGGTAAATTCTAGTACAGTAACTACAATTACTTTATCGTTACTCAGGAGCTACATCCAAGTACTTGGTCCGGGCATACGCAGTTTAAATGCACATGAAGCTAGTATGCGTCATGCGGCCTGATCAAAAGAAATTTCTGATGCATTGTGCGCTATGAATTAAATTTATTAGACTTTTATAGTGGAGGTGTATAATTATGTCTATATGGTTTGTTTAATTATAAAACATCTTAATAACAAAGAATTTATGAATTTACTATAGCAGTGATAATGTTAAAAGCTTTCGCAAAAATAATAATTTTTTCAATTTCATGCAAATTAAAAACGAAGCTCATACGACTTTAACATTATAGCATTGTTCTTATCAATACAAATTTCCTGGATGAGTGTAGGAAGGCAGTTTTTTCATTAAAATACAGAACGATTGAAAATTACAGTACACCCAGAATATCACATAAAACTCATCCGTGTGATCAAAAGTGTGTACGGACGATTACCGTTCAAATTTATGCAATTTATTGCGGATTTATATCGTAATCCATATGCACAATTTTTTAAAAATGAATAAGCGGAATTTTACCATTGTGCACTCGAAAACTTAACGATGAAATAACTGACTACCTATTGGATTATTTCATGTATACAGAGTGTTTCAAACACTCTCTAATTTTTCAAGGATGCAATATTTTTCAACATGCCTTCACACACACCTACTATAGATTATGGCCTTTTCTTTACATTTTAAATTTTTGAAAGTGGAGACTTTTAACTTCAGTTACGACCTTTGGAGTAAAAGCACACTTTTTGTTAAACAACAATTATTTTTATCGAAAGTTAGATAACCATGAAAAATAATTTTGTATAGAAAAGAATAACGGCAATGACGTGTTGGAGACACACCGATATTTAGGAAGAAATGTGTGTCTCTAAGTGCAGGTAAAAGATAGGAAACAGTAACATAGAAAGCGATTTCTCGGGTTCAACTAGAGCAAAATTGCGCTTTTACTCCAAAGTTCATAACTGAAGTTAAAAGCCGTCAATTTCAAAAGTTCAAAATGCAAATAAAATGCCATAATCCATAATAGGTGGGTGTGAAGTCATGTTGAAATACACTGTATAACGACTATTGCTAACTGTGATGTTTGAGAAAATACCAAAAAATAATAGAAGTTTTGATAAAAAACCGTCGCTGCTTAATTATTTAAAATAAGAAATGCAATGTCTAGACATTTCATATGTTTTTTAGAATAAAAATCACTTAGTGAGATTAAAGAATCAAAAATTGTAATTATTATTTAAGGAAGCGTGTATTGAAATGTTGTCACATTTCATTAGAGAGATTAGTTTTTAGAACTTTACCGTAGAAAATTATAAACAGTTATTTCGGTATCCTATCTTTTAAAATAGAAGTATATTTAAAGTTTCTATTTGACCTAGTTTTGAACTTCCTGACGGGAGCACATATAGAAAATCAAAGGTTGGTGATTCAATCGAAATTGAAAGGCATATTAAATAAACATAATTAATGCCTGTCATTTTATAATATATTACTCTAATTGACATAAAAATGTGTCTTTGATTGTGTTCATTTATAACGACAAGAAATTAACAGACAAAAATGTGGCACATTTGTAAAAATGGAACTGTAGAAAAATTAATTGTACATTTGTGGCTAAAAAAGACTTTGAATTTGATGGAAAAAGTTTCAGATTACTGAAAATGTTGACAGGCTAGTGTTGGGGATTTGAAGTTGAATATAAAATCGATCAATTCGCAATTCAATACTTGAAATACGAAGTTGGAAGGGTATTATTTTCTGAAACGCTTTCTTGAAAAGCTTTTCATTGAAATTGTTTAGTTGATATTTATTACAGATGGCATATTAACAATTTGTTAAAAAATTTTAAATCTCATCGCTAGATGGTATACAATTGAAGAATTAAAAATAATAGTCTTTAGAGAATTTTAAAATTCATTAATATTACAACCGAAGATAGAAATCTCCGAAATATCTAAATTAATATTAGGCAAACAGTCAAGTTTTTATATATTTGACTATTTTATTTTAGACAATTCTATAAATTCCTTAAAAAAATTTAAGAAGTGCTATCAAAATAATTCGTTTTTACATTATAAAGTTCAGTTTCACTCGAGATACCTTGCCCCTTCTCGTTTCCCGGATATAACTCCCTTTGATTTTTTTGAGGGGCTACGTGAAAGATGTTGTTTACCGAACCAAAGTTAAGGGCATAAGTGACGTTAAGGAAAGAACAACTATTGTTGTGAATACAATTGATGAAGAAATGTTAAGAAGGACGTGGACTGAAATTGAATATCGTTTAGATGTCCCCCTTGCTATAAATAGGGCTCATGTAGAAATATATTAATGTTTTGAATAAACACTTGACTACAGTATTTACTGGATCATATTTAAAAATTTCGAATATTTCCCACTTCAGTTGTAATATTAATGAATTTTTAAAATTGTTTTAAGACTATGGACACCCTGTATTTTGTAAAAAAAATTATGGTTTTTATCACTAAAATATTTTTCATACAATCGCATATTTATATGAAATTTTTGTTTAATACAACGCTCGTCAACAAATATGACTATGAACAAATTCATGTTACACTGCCTATTGTGTCGGTTAAAACCATATATAGCGACTAGCATTTACCATAAAATCTGTATTGCACAAATCTTATATGCTGTATCAATTAATATAGAAAAGTAAAAACTAATCTTGCTCAGTATATTTGGAGAGAGTAAAAAATGACATGTGAATGTAGTATTTGCAATTGGATATTTTGATTAAAAAATTTTCGGTTATCGAAACAACTGATTCACAAAAAGCGCCTTCAATGGTAAGAACACATTGGAACTTAAGATAAACTAATTAATGGATTATGAAAAAGCCTTGGATTAGAGGTTGCAGTGTATATTATAATGTAAGAACACATCGATAATAAATATCATAACGTTATTATCTTTCAAGATACTGCACACCAAGTACTTAAGCTATTAAAACTATATTTATTGTTAAAAATAATATAAGAACAACCGATGCATCTAAAACTGTTAAAAACTTTCAAAGAAGTTACAGACAGGATGTCCAGTTCTATTGCAGTAAACAATTTTTAAACAGAAGTAGTGGACGAAATTGATGTTAAAGTTTTAGCTAGAATAAAATAAAACGTATTTCCTAAATAAGAAGGCGTGGGAGGAATACGGGAGATTATGGAATCAAAGAGTCCAGAATATATACGGTTAATATATATTAAGCTATAAAGATAATTCATAATGAATAAAATTATGAATATAGTGGAATTACAATAGAAAATAGCCTTGGGATAAACTGTAATCAGGCGTGGTCATCAACAAAGGAAGCACATAACCACTACAGCCGATGTGTGATGCTCATAACAATCAAATAATTAGCAAACCTTGATACATTACGCTGGTTTAAGTGTCGAATGCGATAACGGAAAATCAAATGCAATCATAAGAAATTGTTTCCACTTCGGTTATCATAAAAGTATTAATTACGTGATAAATAAGTGCATATTTATGAGATTAATCCACTTCATATTACACAATTATATGTAAATGGACTACACCTCTGTGCAAAACTAGAAGTTTACAGAAATTTACCTCACACAAAATTTTGTACCCTCATAATTATAATTTCCCTCTTATTTCAAAAACTATTTCCAGCTGTGCTTAAAATTCCATTTGGATTTGAGAAGGGCCACTGGCTCTAAAATTCTAAGCAAAAATTAATAAAATAACAAAATGCAGGATTAAAGCAGGAAATAAAAACGGTTTAAATTTCAGTGAAAAGGTGATATCTACTTCTAGATTATCTATATATGAACAATTATTTTTCCCACTGCTCTGAGTGCAATTTCAATGAGTTTCTTGTGTGAATTGATATGTAACTGTTGTAGTATTCGGCATACGACATACGTCCCTGTTCATAAATTAAAATATACTTCTTTTGTAAAATACTTTTGGCATCACTCCATACCCAATGGCACCACGCACCATTGAAATAGGGGGAGGTGCCAACTGTATATTATATACTGTAGATGGATAATTTTAAAATGTTGAATTGCCACAACCGTATTCTGGATATAACAAAACGAATTATCAGTTAGCAACTGACATTTAGATTCATTTTGGCTGTAATTTTGCATTGTATTGTAGATGTTTTCCTTTGAATTGGTCAATTTTTATGAAAGCCACAAAAACCATTCAAAAACTGACATTTTCATTGGCGTGACGCCACTATCCATACCATAACTTGTGAATTAAAACAATGATTAAAAATGGGACTCGCCGGAAAGTAATATGTTAGTCATCTTATCGACTGAGTGGCATGACATTTTTGGAAAAATTTTCCAAAAATTGAAGAGTAACAGTTTGCTAGAAACAAATTAACTAAATCTAAGATAAAAAAAACTATTAAATAAAGTGAAGGAAGTATGTTGTAATTTGTTAATAATTACGCCATAATTATGTTGATTACCTTGAAAGATTCCAACAACAACCTTGACATATGATGATAAATATAAATTCTGTGTTTGAACAGCGTTTAAAAAACGCATGCCCGAGGGAAATGCCTTTAAATAAGTGGCTAATTAAAGTAACTAAGAACACATTAAACAAATAACTTCGTCATAAACAGTTACTCCATCAATTATTAAAAGTAACAGACAAAGTTAAAGAAAATGAAAGTTCAAAGGTATTTAAGGTTCCCCTACTTTTTAACGACCCATTTAACTTTTAAATAGGTCAAAGGTCTGAGGAGGTGCAGTATTGCTCGATGTTATACCGAAGAAAAAATCAAAACCGAGCCTCTTTTCACCAGAAAGAGTCACCAAAAATGTTTTTTAAGAAACAATACAGTCTTCTTGGAGAAAACGTCGCAATGCTTGCCAAGTTGAAGTGAAATTTTGTTTTACTTGATTAACAACTTAATTATTGTTATTAACAACGATAACCGTTAATGAAATAAAACGAAACCGAAACATTTTTGAAAACAGCCGTGATATATCAATATTTTATTATAATAATTGATGTTTCATACTGAAATAATATATCAGGCGCGGTTCAATTTTTTTCCTAAAATTATTAAAAACAATTATTTTTTAGAAAGTTATAAAAAACTTAATCATATTTTGCAAAAAGTGCAATGATTTAAGGTTTTTCACAAAAACCTAAAGGTTGATATTTATACACATGAAAGCTAGTCTTTCTAAAACGACTTCAATTCATGGGAGAGGAGGAAATTTTTGGAAAAAAAGGTTTCGATCTTTTCAAAAAACAGTAAAAATTATTTTTTATCAAAATATTCATAAGAAATCACAATTTCATATAGAACTTGGATAGTTTTTGAAAAAGGTGCGGGTGACAGTCCTTTAAAACCGCGGCTGTATTATATATTACAAAAGAAGGGTAAATTCACTTCGCCACCATTGTTGAATGATACTACAACAATCAATCAAAACTTTAGTAACCAAATTTTTGATTTGTTATACATACACAATTTAAGACCAGAAAGTTGAATGTGATATTTTATGATAAAAAATTAATAACAGATTAAAAATCAATCGTCAGCCATACCCAGACTTCTTCCGCTTAAAAGAAAATACAAATTGTTGATTATTTTGACGCGCAAAAGTCAAAATTCAAATTGATTTTTTCTGTCAAATACATATTGCAAAATTTGTTTACACTTGAAAAACACTCATTGTGAAACTATTTGGTATTGTATAATCAAAAAAGTAAAAAATAGTTTTTTTGTGATAATTCTTATCAAAATTTGAATTCTACATAAACAAGGTGCTGTAAAGGAAATTTATCACACCTCCGTAAAATTTTGGCATTTGAACATATTTTGTCATTTGTTAACAGTACTTTATAACACGGTTTAAGCAATACATACTGCGTTTGAAGTAGTTTTAATTTTAAAATTAAGTCAATTTTTGTGGTCAAAATCTACAGAGAAAAAAACTTTCGACTTGGATTTGTGCAAATTTGCACTTTTAATTTTTATTAGTTGCTTAGTTGAAAGAAATCTAGGAAGTCTGACTTAAAAATTACAAGCTTTTAAGTTCATAACGTAATTATATTAATGCACATCAATGCGGAAGATATATTGGCAAATTGTGAAGTAATGACATTCATTCAAAGAGTGAAAACAAATTCACAGAAAATGAAAAAGTTCTTTAAATTATTTAACTTTTGCAGGTATAATCGAAAACAGCTCATAATGTAAAACCCAATCTAATTGGCAATAGAAAATAATTCTACTCAAGGCGCTCTTCGAATAGGAAGGCATGGAGCGCGAAAAACTCCTTGGCAATATCATTTATAACAAAAATTCATTAAAAATAGTTAAACTGAATTATAACATAACACATGAATTTATGCTCGTTCGTGTTAAAGAATGTCATACGAGGCTTTTTAACTGCCCGTCAGAAATTTTGAAAAGGAAGTGATAAACAAAATTTACATATCAGTTTCTTGAAATATCTTAAAACCCTTTTTGTTTGATATACTGATACCTGTAATGAGATAACTAAAAATCTTTTAATCAAATAGTAATTAAAAAAAACTTAAATCTATTACGTAAAGGGCAAAATGTGTGTGTTTGTCTTATAACTCAGAAACTTTTAGACCTAGGTACCAACATTATATATTTTTGTAACCCCCATGACTCCTGAAGGTTTTAGTCACATTTAATTAGTGACTTAATTAGTGAACTAGTTCACTCAAATATTCCCATACTTAATTTCTGTATATAAGTGGCATTTCATAGTTCCTCTTATTGTTTAACAGCTTTCTCAGTTTTACAGATGTTTTAGGGAGAATTTCTTTGTTTACACAGGTAGGTTAAGGAAAATCTCACAGTTTTTGTAGGTATAGCTTATATTGGGAGGGAAAATATCCCAGGGAGAATTTTCTGCTTTTTTGAATGCATTGAGTCACCATGCTTTTTAATATTTTCCTTACGCGCTGATATGCGACAGATTGCGTATTTCATTTAGTATATAACGTGATTCTTCTTATTCTTATTGTTTAATTCATGGTTAATCAATGCAGTATTCTTTATTGGCGGGCTATATAAAGAATTACTGTGGCCATGAATCTGGACAATACATCATATTTCTGTGAGATTATTGCGCTTAGCAAAACCTAGCTATACGGATTTTGATAAAAATTCAATGTAAAGGGAAAACAACGTATAAATACAATATTAATTAGAAAGGAATGGAAGACCTTCTATGTAATGAGCGAAACGACAGATCAAAAACGAATTGGTAGAAAATTTCCCAAACAAGATTTTATTAGTGGGTCGATTAATTTACGCCTGTAATATATTTATATTGGTCTTGACAACCATAAAGCTAACAACTGTTATAATTGTATTCAAAATATACCATGGTTTGCGTAGGAATTTAGATAATAAAAGTACTTGTAGCAAAGTTTATTTTGAGAAATACTATAATTTAGTTTGTTGAAAACGTACAACCATAACCGGGGTCAGCAACGTGTAGTCTATCAAACTGCTTTATCTGCTACTGCAACATTTTCAAAAAAAATCACGCTAACAAATTGTTTTACAATAGTGTTAATCTAGATGGCTCAAAAGATGCAATGTGCAATTAATACCATTATATCACTATAGTACTGCATTTAGAGATGATCTAATCTGTGATCATTTAATTGGGCCAAACCATTAAAATAAAAATTCGTAAATTAGCAATCATAAACTAGTTTGGAATGGGATATTCGCTATCACAACTAGTAGAGTCAGATTAAATTAATACACAACAAAACTTTTAACATTAAAAAATATTTTTTAAATCGTTAACAGGGTAGGCGAATGCCTACGCAGCCATTAGCTAAAACATGATTTGTCAAGTGTCTCGCTAATGGATTTATACTAGGTATATTTAAGCATTTGGAATTGTAACGTTACAGTTAAAATCAAGAAAACAAATTATCAGTAAAAGTAAAAAGAAACGACAGTAACTTAATGTGACGACTATGTTTTAGTCAAAGTGAAACTAAAACAATTAGAACATAGTGAGTGGACTTTATTTCATTATTCTCTTCCCCGCAATCACTTTTGTAAAATTCATTAACCCGGGACTATAGCTAATTAATGAACAAATTGGAGTACTCGACTTTTTCAAAGTTGAACTATATTCCGTCCCTGTTACCCAAACCTAAAAGAATGCATCAATTTTTTTAACGTAATGCGTTAAACTGAAATGTGTTTCCGCTAGAGTCTGGTTGACTATCCAGTAGCATTGCATTTACTAGTCCAGTAGTACTGAGATTACCATGGAACTAGGATGATTACATAAATGTAAAAAACTGAGTAATATTTCAGAATAACAGTAATAATTTTGGCTAATCTTGGTCAAAAAAGACCACAAGTTGTAGGACCAGAATATTTTATGGACCTGAGATCAATAAAATTCTGGTCCTTGGCTTCAGCCGTAATTAGATCAATTAAACATGTTGAAAATTTCGCATTAATTATTAACTTATTTCTGAAAATATAATAGGCGAAAAAATCGATATTACGCATTTCGTTTTATATTAATGCATTTATAGAAATTTTGAAAATAATAGACAGTGGATTGTCAGTGAGTAAACGCATCGTCTGCGTGAGGCTCTTGAATTCAAATTATTTGAAATAATCACAAAGCGTAAACTATTTTGGCCAGTGTGCATATACATTAACACCATTGAGTGCACAACAAAGAACGCCAACACCTGTATGTGACTCAACAATTACAGAGCCCACATGGTAATCAATAACCCATACCATTGTCCAACTGTCAGCTAATCACTGCATAATTAGCACAATATTAAAGTGAACAATTAATTGTTTTTACTGTAAATTAAAACTGCTGAATTTCGTATCCCCTCATTGATAAGATATTGATACTAGTAGTTTGGTACTTGTATGGCCACTAGTAGCAATTTAAGCAGTTACTAATATTGACCGTTAAGGTATGGATGGGATAAGACCTACCAATTCAAACAAAAAAAATTAATGATTACATTGGAATATGTTTTGTACTTGCAGTGCTTATAAAACAATTACATAGTTATTCAAGTAACTATATACAAAATTATTGCTATTGAAAATCTTTGTGATATAAACAATTTTTATTGGAAGTTGGTTTGTTAACACGACAATTTCATAGCATAATCCTAGCATTCCATAGCCTCTATATTTTGACGCATTTGTACGCCATGCTCTCTTAGAAACTACCCTAACTCTCAATTTGGCCGCTATTCGTGTCTATACCTAGTGATGATATAGGCGATATAAACATCACCTCAATAATTAATCTTTACTTAATTACCGGCGAAATCTCTCAAGGGTAACGCAAGCAACAGGTGTTATACCGTATACTACGTACTACCCCACATATGATGTGCCAAATTGTCGCAGAGTGAATAAAATAAATCGGAATGAAATCACTGACTGATTTTTTGGTCTGAATAAATTCAAAATTTCCAACGATGTAAATCGCTTCACCATAGTAAAATGATTACTGTATATTATATATGCTTATTTATGCAATATTTTTGTGATTATTATTACATTAAAGTTAAGTAAATAGTTGAAGGAGTGATTGGGACGTAATGAATGAATATTTTTGGGAAATAATGATTAAGTACAGTAACAAACCAGTCGAAATTTCATTTTGACAAATAAACCATTAATTGGGCAAACAAACGATTTGCAATTTAAATATATTTAAGACGCCGTATTATATAGATCTCTTTCAATGATACATTTATAACAGAAACTACACCGTGTGTGTTTAATGACAGTAAGTAGTACTTGTGACAGTGTGTTTTCCCACCGAAGAACACAATTAAGTTATAAAAATATTTCAAAATGTTGTGTCTATTCCTAACCAACGCCATGACACTTTTGGGAATAAGCAATTAAAGCAAACACACACATGGCGCCAAACCGCATTTCTAAACGAGGAGCAGCAATGCATAAACGCGCCCAGCTGCAAATACGTGCGGTTGTAGGGCAACAGGTCTAATTAGACAACTGTTAACGATGACTAATTTTGTTGGCAATTATTTACACATAATTTAACGCGTTTAACTCTACAAATATAAAACAAACAGTAAATTCGATCAACGGGCATAAAACCATGCGATATGTTGTCACAATCATAGTTAAAAAGAAGTTGATTATTTATAAATTCTTACTGTCAAATAATTAATTCACTAGGAATGCGTTTATTGAATATAAAACATAATTTCATGGCCACAGAAATCATGTCATATGTTGGCTTTGTTGTACAATATGAGCAAAAGGTGCAAAATACATTAATATATAACGATACATGATAAATTCCATTAATGAGCTTTTAATGGAAACAAATCACCATGATATCTCAATAGTCCTTTGAATTTACCAGAAACTTCAACCCCGTCGCAAATTATTCGTTATGCTGTCTTCATTGCTATTATTGTTCTAACTAAAGTTTCATTGTTAAAATTTTTCGAAACTCGGAATATACTAGTATTACTTGAGAAATTCTAATATTCGACATGTTTAAGTTTGTAAAAATGAAATGATGTTATCACCAAATTTTCCTAAAAGTCAAGATAAATACTCTCTGGTACGGGTGTGTAGCTTCAATTTCGTTCATCAGTCAATATTACATTAATCAATTAATCAAAGAATATGGGTAAGTGCATTTGGCATTCTAGCACATGGTTTTCTTGCTGCAATTAAATAAAGTAGACTGTAGCTTGCACAAGGGCCTCATCTAACAATTCTTGTTTATAAAAATTCGTTTCAAAAGAATCATAAGGATCAAAATTTAAGAATTATCTAACAACCTGAGGCTTAAAATACCAATTCAGATATTTCTGAAAATCGAATATAGCTTGATGTTGGTAAATTTTGGTTTTTTGTGATTCCTATGTTTTTCAGCGATTCTAACGTTCAAAAATAATTCGTACACTTAAAAGTATGTATTATTGTATATGAAAGGTAAAAGTAATGCGTCATTATCATTACCCAGGAAATGTTTAAGCATCGGGATAATTTCTAGAGTTTCTGAGAATATTCGAACATTCGTTTGCACCAAACTATTCGAATACTGCCTTATTATTCAAATATTCGTCTATTAATAGCTACCTCTTTTTGATGGCAATTTCTAAGCCTTTTTACTCTAATTTTTGCTGATTTATTGGCGGAGACCACAATCATGAATAAACTCAGATTTCTATCTAAATAGATAGAGAAGAACATTATACCCATTTCAATATGTCTGCGAAATATTAAATGGCGCTCAAACAAAGATCATGATGGGCAATAAAATTTTAAAAGTTTGCCGCAGGATGTCCCAAAACATTGGAACTCCACTTACTCAATACTTGGAATATTGGCCAATTTGAAGTGGCCATTAATCAGTATTTTGCAAAACGAAGATCTTGTAAACCTGGGGATGCTTCAAGCAGTGGACATTGGCAAGCAATTTGATTGCTTTTAAGCATTTTACGGGGCAACATTATTGAAGATATGCGAATATTTTTTCAAACGAATATTCGAACATTGATTTCATATTCTCAGAAAACCTAATAATTTCTGCCTCATAAGTATATGCCAATTTTGATACTTCTTATTCGCTCTTATAATCAATATTTGATCTGCAGAAATTTAAGAACCATGTAAGAATATTTTAGGCTGATATTGGCTGAATTAATCATTAAGAATTATTTCAACAGATTGGAGCATTGCAACATAAGAATAAATAAATCAATCTATCATTTCATCTACAACTCTCATGGCAAATTGTTTAAGTACCAAGCTGATTGAAAGAGAATTTGCGTTAGAAAATGTAACACTTAGACTTCTTAAAATGAACAAGCTTGATATATCTAATTTTTATATATCCGAAAAGTAATAATTTTCTCAATTTGAAAAGTATGCACAACTCAAAATGTAGAAATCCACCGCTGTTCAACTCATTTAAACACCAGTTGTAAACCTAGCGCACGTGCAACTAGAAATTTATATATTTAGTGTAACCGGCAATAGTGCACGTATAAATTAAATAGAAAACTAGCAAATGCAATATTATTGAAGGCGAACTAATAGTCCGTAATCGAAACTTAGGGCCGGTTCCAATACTGGATTGACATCATTTCCCGTTCACGCCAGTGGCGGCTCGTGAATGCAAAAGGTAGGCAAGCAAATATTTTTATGTAACCAAATTAGTTTAAAAATTAAATCATGAAAAAAAATTTTTTCAGGAAGTTATCTGTAACATTATTATAGAGATATGGTTAGTACTGCAGCTCTTTTATAAATCATTTTCAAGAAAAATTGCTAATGATTTCTGTAGCTTTTTCTCCTATAATGGTTATTCTTGAATTTGTTTAAAATTTCTTTAAGCAGAAAATAATCGTTCTGCAAAATCAAGTAGTTTGTATTCATTCAAATATTTCAAATTTTTGGTAAGAAAGTCAATAAATAGTGCATTTCAAAATATTGAATGAGGACTTTCCCGATTTACAATTGAAGACATGTTGATGATAGAAAACTTGAGATAAATTACAAAGTTTTGCCAAATTAAGAAACTTAGAGTAGAAATTTATATCAGAAAATGGCAGCGGAGGGAGATCACATTTAAATTGCTCAAAGTTTTTTAAAACATACTAATTCTATAAAACCATATTTGTACATGAATGTGAATCTAGTTTCCATTTGAATGCAGATAACGTCAATTTATTTCACAATATATTACTCTTAAAAATTAATTGGTACCATATTCGTAGAAAAAAATCGTCTTTCATTCACAATTCCTATAAATTTTCTAATTTCTGTAAAGAATAACAAATGGCTACTGTTTTATATTTAAGAATATTGTACAATGAATCCGTGAGGTAAAAAATGTGAGAAAACTGTATATCAGATAGAGGAGCCTCACTCAAATATATTTCAGTTTCCAGTGCTGCTTGAATAGAGAAATGTTTCTGATTGGTTTAAATAATAAATATCATGTTTACAATGGAAATGGACTGCTTGCTTTGCCAGCTAAATCTTCGCACGATGATTTGAAGAAAATGGATATAATTTAATGATTTGAGCGAGCTAGGTGCATCATTAAGGCTTGCTGTGGCGCAATCATTCAATGATTTTTAAAACAAATCGTAATGAATTATGTCCTATATTCAATTCATATTACTACTTGATTCTTAAACGTAATTTTAAAGTAAACATAATTTACGATTTGTACATTTGCATAGATATAAATTCATGCAATTAAGAATGAAATTCATATATTAAAAAATTATTGTGCAAGCACTGCTTGCTTTGCTTACACACACGAGTCGCCTAAGGTTCACGCATTCTTCTTAACATTCTAAAATCATAATAATTGCTCAACAACTTCAACAAACTTAATGGTTTTGAAGAATGAACTGGAGTAGGTCTGACAAATGGTGCAACTTTCACTTAAGAAATAAGCCTGTTTAATAAAAATACGAAAGCCGACTAGTTAGAAGACCTACAGAATATTCAAAATAATTTTAGGAATATACTTTTCCATATTCTCAAATACCATAGCAATGAAATTTGACACACTTGTGCATGTAAAAACATTGTGATATACTTTCTATCAGTTTTGCACAACAAGCCTGTAACTCAACATCAGTTGTCCATGTATCGCGAATTTTGACCATAATTCTTCCTTATAGTGTGATGGTGTAGTGTGCACACGTTGCTTCAACAGGCTACACAAATTTTCACTGGGGTTCACTTTAGAGCTCTATGGTGTCAATAGCAAAAGTTCAATTAAGGTGTGATTATAATGTAAACAATATATATTAATGTTGCGCCTAAAAGTGTATATGTGCTAACTTGATTTTACAAATGAACAAGTCATCATTCAATCATCTTTCATACATCTCAAATGGTTTTTTTAAGAGGGAAGCCGCATAAATTTGCCTTCTACTGTATTTCTAACATCCTTTTTTAGGTGGACTAAAGTTTATTGACAACTTCTATGTCATAACCCTGATGTGGATGCTCATCAAATTTGAGTTTGCCACAAATTCATTGATAAATAACTAAAACTAAATTGAGACAAGTTCAATGTATTGCCAATTTTAAGACTTAATGCAAAGAATGCAATTTTTTACTTGAACTTTTACTTTGTCCCAAAACTATTACATAACGATGTTAGTAGTTTCGCAACTAATATGAAAATGACAATACTTTGACACTTCAACTTAGATTGGCGACTGGGGTAAGAAGAGTGTTACCTCTTTAAACAAATTTAGCACTAACAACAAACAAGGTTCACATTTTTTCAAAGGGAACTGAATATGATATTTAGGCTCCGGTTAAACAATGTGATTGGTAGAATCGCACGTCTAACCACCCGAGATAATTAGCGAAATGATTTTGTAACTTAACTGCTCTTGCTACCAATCACATAGTCTAACCATAGCCTGAATAAACTGCATACGGCACATTGAGTGGGATTAACACTAACTTAATGTTTATGTTGTGACAATGTGTTAGTTCTTTTAATAGCCATTTGGGATTAAACCATGAAGAAGCAATCGCAGTTTCAATGGTTAAGAGAATACCTTAATCTTACCCTAATTGTTTTCAATTCAAAATAAAAGTGATAAATAATATGAAATAAACTGAATAAAGATATGTTGGATTTAACGGCTTTCTATTTTCAACGAAACGCGTAGACAAAACGTTGAAATGATTGTGTAACAAGCACTTGAGGCATTAATATTAATGCATTTCAGAAGACATTATTAAAATTACGCAATGAAAAGTGTGCACTAGAAGAGCGTTCATAGCCCATTCCCAGAGCCATGCACATGAACGAGCTTTCAGGGATTTCTAAAAATTAATTGGTGTTAATGACAACCAATAAAATTGCACGTGTCAAAACTTCTATCGTAGAAGCGATTAACACGTTTGAACAAAAGCATTGAGAAAAATATTTCCCATGAAATTTAAATAGATATTGAAAAAATGATGTAATACAAAAATATATACATCGCAAAAATTAATTTTGAAGTGTGGCGATAACACTTGCGTTAAAAAGATGCTAAAAATGGTTTTACTAAAAAAGCTATAACTTATCCTGATAATTATTTTGATGAAACACTAGTTAATGTTTTCAGATGTTTCATGTAAATGAATCCTTTGTTAGTACTTAGACGCATATTAAAAAGGTGAAAAACCAGCAAAGCTCAGCATCGAATTACTCTATTTGTGGTGCGAAAACGACTCAAGACAAATTATTCTAGTTATATAATGCAATGACAATCTGGAGATTTTAGGGAAGATGTGGAGCACGAGGCAAAAAACAGATTATATGTAATAAGAAAATGGACTCTGTGTATTGTATTTGGTAGCATCAATTCGCGTCCTGTGAGTACTCAAATTTAATGATTAATAGTTTTCGTGGTTGGTCGAGTCAACTAGCGCTGTATTCATTTGATATTGAATAGTATATATAATGCTTGCCTAAATAAAAAAATATGTAATTTTTTGATTGAAAAACCTTTCTACAAAAGCTTCTTTCAGGCTCATTGGCGTTAAAGCATATTGTTTAGCAAATGGTCGTATCTAACATTAACAAGGTAGCCTCCCCCTGCAGAGTAAAATACTAAAATTGTTTTTTTTAATTCTTTAAAATAAAAAATTTCACTTTCAAGTCATTGGTGAGAGTTACGTTAAAACAGTAAATTTAATGGTGATTTTACGTTTATGATATTGATTTGAAATTCAACTCGACTCGAATTTTGAAAGACTTGGATAAAAATATCTCAACTTACAGCGTCCTATTATCAATATCTTATATTCTGATGCTCCGGTAAGGCAGGAATTATAAAATGGAAGCAAATGTTGAAAATGATTACTTTCATGTTCGAAAGTCGGAAATTATTAGCAATAAAGTGTCACTCCACCACCTTTTTTGTAACAGAAGGGAAGGGGTCTGGACCGTCGATTGCAAATAATCAATCAATTTCTTTAAAATAGTAGTGTAAAATTGTAAACTGATTTGCACTTAATGACATTTACCTGCTATAAATTCCATGGAGAATATTTTGCAGATTTGAAGGATTTCGTGGAGAAAATAAATTTACGCCTACTTGAAAACAATAAGGAATCTGGCAAAATAGAGTTTGAAACTTCGATTAAAATATAATTATTTGTATTTAACCAAGTTGTGTACGCAGGGCGTCACATTTATAAAATTATGTAAAGATGTGAAATTATATTACAACAATTCTATGACTAATATTGTAAATTAAAAAGTATTTTTTAAAGGATATGAAGATTTATTCTTAAAAAGAAAAAGAGGATTCGAATCCTCTACAGGATCAGTCATTGACTAATGGCTGCCTGCAATACGGAAAAATTAGTCATTGTGATAAATTTTAAGGAAAAAATATTAAAATTCAATAATTTTAAATCAATATCAGATAAATGAATATTATCAAGTTTCAAGAGAATAAAACCGGTGAAAATTGAACGTTGGAATTTACACACTTTCATTATTTAGAGCTGTCATATAAATGCTATTTTGAGTTGCATTCTTCAATATTTAATTATCTGTTGTTGTAAAACAACAAAAAATCTATACATCAATCTATAACTTCAATGTTCAAGGCCGATTGAAATTAAATGCGGTCATCAAATCGAAAGTGCTAGATATCGGAGATGAAATTGGCGCAGATTTTTGTGAACTGCCCCCACATTCCTCCGTAGAATTTCATGCTCTGCCTCATTCACTTGAAATCTGCCCTATGTTGCCCTACGCTACATATTCTGCCGATCCCAATAGCCCCACTCAAAAATAAGAAATTTACTTTTAACATCTCTAAATGCCAATTATTTGGTTCAATTTTTCTCAATCTAAGAGTTTACCCTATGAGTACCCAGCTTTGAAAAACCTTAACCGATACCCGCTCCGATCTGCCCCGCCACATGGATTGAACGGCCCCACGTGGAAACTCGTAATATATATATCTAATCGCAACAATAATTAAACTAATAGATTTTTTCCTTCAAGATTGTGCATGTAATCCT
>CABFPE010000005.1:1053967-1067895 GCA_900660155.1 Hofstenia miamia | reverse complement strand
ATATATATATATATATATATATATATATATGCGTAAAGCAATTAAAATTTTCTTCTATCCCTAGCAAAAAAGAAATAGAAATTTTAATTATACTTAGTAGATTGGTCAAACTAAGCAATCACGAATGAGCTGGTTTTGAAAATACAGTAGTGAATTTATATAATTGCATTTAGTTTGCAATTAAATGGAAAAGTGTATGTTTGTTGCAACTACAAATACTAAAATGTGAGATAAAACTTTCAGTAAAATTATATTATGAACTATCACTAAAAACGAACAATGATATTGAAAACGAAACAAGAATGCTTGTTGAATGGAAAAATGTCCAGGCGACATAATAACTAAGAAAAATTCAAAAACGCATACATCTACTTAAATTAAATTGGAGGAATAGAGAAATGTTTGATATAAAAACCATAAAGAGAAAGAAAGAAAAGTAATTGCCAAATGAGATTATAATGTTAGTATAATGAAATGAGCAAAGCATTGTGTATATTAATAAGCAAAACTCCAGAGCAAAATCCAATGCACAGGAGAAATTATATAAAGTTGTAATTTAATCAAACGAATGTTTACGCGAAACAAAAGAACTAAACAAAAGGGAGAAAGGTGTTTTGTTGACCTTGTGGAAAGACTGGGAAAACAATACTTTATCCTACTTCTAAATAATGCATTACTTTCAAGAAAAAAATCCGCAAGAATTAACGTTTGCTAGGAATTCAATAAATAAATGTTTTCGGGGACACCTGTCGCAAAACTGTATTACAAATAGTGGGCGTTAAAATTACTATTTAACTTTGTAATGGACTTTAACCCAAAAGAATCCATTTAGACAATTCCATGATAAGTTTACAAATATGAGCCTTAGAAACGTTGAGAGTGCCGCTATAGGCATACCGGACATTATGTTTAAAATGTGGAAAATAAAAACTAACAGACTAAATGACATGATATTGTGATCGGCATACAGCTCAAATTTGTTAAAAAGCTAATTTGCCCGTTTGTACATTGATACTATTACAGTTTTCCCAGGGTGTTTGCAACAATGAATCTAATGATGTTTCATTGCTTTGAACTATTTAATTGATTGGCATCTGTCAATCATTGGGAATCGATTTAGCTTTTTAGTTATGTCCAATCACTTGAGCAAAAAAAACTAAGTTTATAAATAATATGTATCTTCTCCAGGCTGGAATTTTTACGTACAGTTTAAATCGCTACGAGTAAATTTTGTAAAAGCGCAAGTCAAAACTAATAGCACTAGATTAGATAATGACTTCCCAAAGCGTATAGTTTTTCAAAGTCCTGACTAATTCAAAGAGTGCTTTTAAAGTACAAAAGAGTAATTAAATGCTGTTAAAATAATGGCAGCAGAAGACATACTCAGTGATTTCGACATGTTGGCATTTCAAAGTTGCCGTAAAAATTCATTTGTTGTAAAAAGTCAACTTAGAACAATAACGGATAGAATATTGGAGAAGCATTATTAATAAATATTAAATAAAGTAATTGAAAGCTGTCGACTGGAGTTGTATCCACCGCTTAGGGATTACGCTTAAGGATGTGGCAGCTGAATCTAATCGTTTGTAGAACAAATCTGGTTAATCTCTTCTGCTAAGCATTAAAATGTCTAGCAGATTCATTTCGAATTAAGAGAGTTTTAATAATGCTATAAGACAGAAAATTAAGAGAAACCATTGATGTTTTCAATGAAAACAAGGAGTGATAGCCTGGTTTGCGTGCTTAAACAAATATTTTTTATTATTCTTTGTTAGGGTATTAAATTGACCAGCAAATGAAGCAGAACTATAATTTAGAAATACTAATTATAATCTATGTTTGAAGGAAATCGTTGGATCTCTAATCAAAATTTCCAATTACACACAAACAATTAGGCACCATACTATATTAGTATTGACGGGGCTGCTCTCGGGCATACAGTCATTAGTACTAAATCTTCCATCTTCATAATTTCAAAATAAAATAATATCTGGAGGCTTCTTAAAATTTAAGGTAAGTTGCACTATGAAACAAAGTTTGAAAGATTGATAGACTTAGTTCACGGTGAATCAAACAATTATGTAAAAAAACAGATGAGTTTTCGAAATCAATCTCAATAAATTTAAACATACTATGATCCAATGCACTATTTCATTTGCTTTTTAATGTGATGTAGGGAGTCATTTCGTTGAAAATGCGGTCAGATGATTGTTTACAGGGGGTGTGGTATTACATGTTAATTAAGCCAGTAAAGAAACATCTGGTAGCGTTTGAGCAAACTTAGTTTTTTCATAAAACTTGCTTCAGGTTGAATTTTTGAGAGAAAATATTTGTAAATTATATAATTGGCAAAGAAAATAAAAGCGAACGTCAGAAATTTGATAATTTAAAAACTATTGAATGATTTTTTGAAAACCTTTTGTTTTGCAAAAACCAATTATGGTAAGAAGAAAACAACTAAAACGCATTAAATAAAAATTGTACAAAAAACTGGATCTAATCCAAAGAAGGAAGACAATGAACATGTTATTAATGTATTGACAAATTAAATGTCAGGCAAATGTACATGTTTTTCTCCATTCACTGCTAAGTAATGAATTCTTAGCAAAATTCAAAGGCAGTACACGTCATTTGAGCAGTGTATTAGACAATGATATGCATTTCGCAAACACATTCGATTGAAATTAATTTCTTCTAATAACTGCCAAATATAGATGGCATTTGAATGTGGCAAGAATAAAGCGCTTTTTTCATTTCGACAGATAGACAGCGAAAAACTAATGGGCTCAGAGCGCCGATCGCGAACACAATTTAACGATAACACGTCGATGCTGATTAAATAAATTACGAAATCAAAAGAAAGCACACTGAATATGTTTCCCCGTCATCCAATAAATCTGGAATAAACTTTCATGGCCGTTAAATTCATACATTTTACTGTGGTCCCATGACAGGCTGCAAATTAGTGTTTTATTATAAAACTCTCTGACAAACATTTGCATCCTCGCAACATTTAAAATAGACGCAAGCAAAAAAGTGATGCTTAATGCCTTGCATCCGACTATCCGGCGAAGGTACACGGTTATGTGATATGGGACCTTCGGTAGCATTCATCATTCCAATTGGATTTACTGGGACTCGATATTTCAGTGGGAATCGGGAAACAAGAGACTGCGACCATAAATAATGAAACTTGGAGAACGAAAACCGGATAATTGTAAATAAATTTTGGTCAATTTTAGCGAACTTAGGTCAAAATAGAGGCTACATCGTGGGGCAATAGAAAAAGAAAATTTCATGTGACTGGAATCAAATCCGATGGGACTACATGGAACTGAGACCGATAAAATTCAGCTCCATTAGAACCCTATTATATGAACCGAGAACTTGATATTTCTAGTCCAAATTTCAATAATTTTAGAATTCAATGTCTAACTATTAAATATTCAGTTTCCATGATGACATGAGCTCATCTTCATACATTCTACTGGTTTTATCATTTGCAGCAATTGGAAAAAAAACTAACACCTAAACACAGAGAAACCAATTAAAAATTAATAAAAGTTGGTGTCATTACAGAACCCACCAATGTGGATACATCTCAATATCATTACAGCTTTACAAACATCTCATGGAAGTTCAAATAGTTAATATATAGACTTGCTAATGGCAAAACGTTTTGAATTAAATTTCAATACCATTTACCAACACTTTTCCATTTCCATCTTCATGGAGAATATCTGCTATTTATACGAAAAAAAAATTAATTCAAATAACCGTCACATTACCTAACTTAAATAGTCATCACATTAATGAAAATATGAGCTTGCTATCTGTTTGAAAAAACCACCAAAATCGATGAAAAATATAATTATACATGATTGAAACTTCAACATCGTCTAAATGGTCATAATACTATGCGTCCCACTCACCAAACAAACTCATTGGTTGCTGTTTATTCAGATTTGACCAATTCTACATAAATTATAGCAAAACTTGACCCAAGTGAAGGCATACAAGAATAATTAGTTATTTGTGATTCGTTTTTATAAAATAATTTAAAAAATTTCTACAATCTATATTTTCCTTAATGAATAATATAATATCTTTTAAATGAATGTGATATTCTAAGCACGTTTTAGAATTATATTTAACAATTTTGCTTAGAATTTTTATGTATTTCCCACGACTACCAAGCTTCTCACAAATGGTAACGGAAACCGAGATGAATCATTTGCTGATAGCAGTGATTCCAACCCAAATACAAATAAACCAATTAATTGGAGCCCAACCCAATTACCAATTTTGCTGGACCCAATTAATTGCCTTGGACATATTATTATAGATTTGACCTCTCGCTTATAATACACCTATTTGGTGCCAATTTCTAAGTGGTTCTCTTTATTACGGACGATACTGTGCAGCTAGTGATTTTAGAGATATTGTGTATACATAATTTACGAGCAATAGAAATTAAGCTCAGAATATCATTAGTTTTTGCGCCATCTAAGCAAGAAAGAAGCTGCACTTGGTGCACCAGCTAAGAAAGTGTTCCGTAAATGGATTGACAGTAACGATGTGGTACTTGGTCTTAACAACATGCCCATGTTATGATTACGTGAAACGAAAGTGCCCTCAAGATCAGAACAACAATGATGCATCTGATATTGGTTATCCATCTACTTCGTTTATAAGCTTTGTTAAGAAGAGCAAGCTAGATAACACATTTGTCATTGTGTCAGCTCTAAAAAATTTCAAACCTGAAAATGTCGATCCAGAACGCCTGTTCTCATACGGAAGAATTTCGGACTGTCTCCCGCCAATCTTGCGAGGAATGTATTTCTTAGCAAAAACAAACAATTTATGTAAACGTTCTTTTATATGCTTGATTTTGTAATTTTTGTTTCTCATTTTATACATGTTATGATATTTTGTATTGTCTTTTCCTTTATTTCTTTGCCAACAATGGCAATTTCAAAGACCTCAATTAACACCCAATTACGCTCAAGCGACCCAACCAAATTACCAAACCAAATATTTAGTGCAGACCCAATTAACAACCGAATTACTAATTAAGGTACCCAAATACCAATTATGGCTTAAGGTGGTGTACTCCCTAGAATTGGTGGAGTTACAATAATCTTGAGTTAAAATCTATTTGTGTTTTGAATTTTAAATTTTTCCTGTAAGTGGAGAGTTGAAAACCACAAGGCAGAGGAAAAAAATTAATTTGGATTTCGCCTAATTTGCATATCACGTGATTTGATAAAAACAAAGAAATACATTAAAAGTTCAGCATTTTTAAGATATTTTTTGATAGGAGCAAAAGAACTTGGTTAAACTTGGAACACATTGCAAGGAGTGTATACAGCACAATCTGAACTAAGATCATGTATATTAGGTGTTTACTTTATGATTTATTAATTATTAATTACCATAACGATTATATGCAACACTCGATAAACTCGTTAGCATTAATAATTAATAAAAAGTATACATACTAGAAGTCTGAAAATATTCCATTTTGTAGATAATACCCTTCTACACATATTCTGTAAGTTTCATTTCCATGCCATGCTTAGTTTTTAAGATATCGTGAAAATGGTTATCAAAATTAGCAAATTTGAAGATTTTGAGAAAAATGTGTTTTAAATTAGCATCATACATTTCGATACAAAAAACTAGTCCATTGTGCAAATAGAGATTTAAAAGTGTACTATCCAGTTCCACTCAAAACAGAGAGGAAATATGTAAGGGGGGCTTGAAATGATGGAAAATAGAACATTTATATGTGTTGCCATGAAAACGGCTGGTAAACAAACTCCAAAAATCTGGAATATTATTTTTAATTGATTACTTTATGGATATCTGGAGGAGAAACACACTTTATTTTGATAGACATTGAAAGATAACAAGTTAAGTACACAAAACAGCAAAAAAACAAAAATTTGATTTTGTATTCATTTTCAAGGAGGTACACCAACTTAAACCCAATTAATTGGGATCCCTGGATGACAATGATAAAAAATCTTTCTTAGAAACAAAAATTGCATTACCAATAATTTTACACTCAGAAATTGATTAGAGAAACTATGGAAATGGATTTTATGAAAATATCCGGTAAAGAATGCATGACTAAGTTAAAAAACGTGGATACGTTGAAAAAGTATTAAAACCAATGCGATTTAAAATATTTTTAGCAATTCAAGTGAAGCTAATTAAAAATATTCAAAAGCTTTTAATAAACCAATTTCTATTGCATTGTAAAGTTTCTTTGAAATTAATCTTTAAAATGTTTTAGGATACAAAACTAATTATAAAGTGTGCCTGCCAAGCTTAAAGGTTAACGCTGATGATGAAAATTGTTTTAAATTGTGATGATTCAAAAATAGAATAACCTTAACGATTAATCCTCAAAACTGATCAGCTGAGTGATTGAAATTAACCATGTACTATGTGCACGTACACCTAAAAATTTTAATTATATTGACGTGGAAAATGAAGCAGTTAGATGAAAATGGATTAGAAAAAAACAGTGAAAGGGAGAGAGACAAAATTTGAATTTTATTGAAATCAACTCAGTAAAACTAATTAGATATAAAAATATTAAATGTGAAATGTGACAATTATGTGAATCATTGACTTATGAAAACATCGTTTACAAATCATTAGTAAATTTGACGCAGATTTGTTCCCAACAATGTGAAAGTGTTCGCATCGTATAATGGCGCTCATGTACACAATAAGGTTAACAGTAAACACAATCACTCAAGAATTTTTAAAATTTTAAAACAGCAATTCGAAGTAAAAAAAGCAAAATTTGGTAATAAAGCAAGCCTGGAAAATTGACAACAATCATTGATGTAAACCAATTCACGCTCAAAAAGTTTACAAATTCTGTCAAAATATTTGAAATTTATCGCCAAGGCGTCATTAGAATTTATGTCAGTTTAAACAAAACTACTTTTCTTAAAACTACGTTGTTGTCAACACATTGGAATTTGCTCAATGTTCACCTTTAGCACTCGTAAAAGCAGAACGTTGATGTTAAATCAGCAACAGCACGTTATGAAATATGTAATAAGTAATTGTAGCAAAAAATGTAATACAATCATACTGGCAAATAGAAAATATCCAATATACCTTTTAGATTTTTTTTCGAAAAACACTCATTTGGACACATGTGATAAACCTTTTATTAGAGTCGCGACTTGGATTATGTTTATCATATCTGATGTGTATTGATAAGCAGATGCTAAGGAGTACTAAATGCAATCGACGGAGAACGAATTCAAACGGCTTTCTCTACCTCTGATATTTTCAAGTTCACTATCTCATGAATTGAAAAGCATGTATGAAGTGGCATAATGTTGTTAGCACACATGACCGTTCGACAATACACCTGGTACTGACACCACTAAAGTGTGTATCACTTAATTTTCCAATTATTCATAATGCTTCGTTAGTGATATGGTTGGTCAATTGTTTACAGTATTTTGTAAAATATAGTCGTACTGCGGTTTCATGGTATGTCTACAATACCCTTTGAACTCTTTGAAATGCTTGTAGCATGATTGTATCCTAAAATAATATAATGAAAGAAAATCAGAGGGATCCAAAACTGTATGAGAAATTTTCTCTATAATGATTACTAACCAACAATATATTGGACTAAAATATAACTATTATAAATCATAGAAAATTAGATTTAACATACTGCAAGTATATTAGTTCAAAATAAAGAAGTTGAAGAACAAATATTTCATCTGTTTTCTACGTTGTTGCCATCAAAACTTCAAGAGATTGCTATAAGGATTTAATAACTGATGAGACACGAAATATCTATTACGAAAACTTCTGTTAATTGCCTTTGATAAGAAACGACATTGAATCATACCTAACCCCTATCACTTTATTTTATAATAGAAAAATTCAATTGAGAAATGTCATACACATACACCAAGCAAATTCTTTACTGTTATTATAGGCAAAAATTAGGTTCCGCAACCATAAATTTTTAGATACACCTATGCATTGTACCAAGATGCGAATCGCGGAATCAAACGATTCGAATCCACCATAGATTCGAATTCTATTTCGAATATTTGAATGAATTTTCACAATACTACCGGTTTTTTCAAGAAACTCTGGAACGCTCAAAACTAAAAAAATAAACATAGCCAAAACCTGTAAATGTCATAGGATAGAGAAATGTCTTCTTATTTGTTTGCGCTTAAAATCCTAATCAGGGCGAGCATTCGCACTAAGTTTGCATTTGTGCACGATGTAGCCTCAAAAGAGCTTTGACAGTCTACAGAAAGATACAGTTCAACGATGCTATTTCCTCCATCGGCGTTAAACCCCTAATTCTTTGAAGAGTTAAAAGTTTACGAAACTGCACCAATAGATATGAACATTCTAAAATTTTCAATTTGTAATAGGATTATAGAGAATTTTTCGACACTATTAAGTAATAGTTTTTGTAAAAAAACGGTGAAAAAATCGAACGCTTAAAACATCGAATACAACACGTTACAAACATGCGTTACATTTTTTCAGACAAACCTGCATATTACACAAGGTCATCAGTGAAAAATTAACAGCCTTTTGGAAAAGAAACATATTTTGTTACTAAACATGTGGTTGACATACATTTTGAAGAATAAATTAGATGGGAATTTGAATACCTATAGCAATCGGATGGGAGTGATGCAACCAGAGAAACAATGCATCTCTATTCCCTTAGCACCTTCCACGCTAAACGGCACCGGTGAAAGAAACAAACAATTTATACTAGTTCTGCAGATCATTGTTTGATAAATACCTTTGGCGTAAAAATACACGACTTATATTGAATGGATTGCGAAAAACGAAACAAATCCTTTTGAGGTTATTAAATAATAAAAAATACAATACGCTTAAATTCGAATACCATCTGTGAAATAATAGCAAAGAATTAAATTGCACAAAACTCATTAATTGCCATTAAATTCAACAAATGAGAAATAAACTTTTTAAAATCATAAAAAACAATGAAATTCTAGTACAATTTTTAGATTTACACTTAACCCAAATTTGGTTTTCTACACCAGCTCTTGACTGATGAAAAAATAGTTGGTGTAATAATCATTTGAATTTATATATTTAACTTATGAGTGTTGGAATATTTGCATTTTTTGAAAATCATTTGAATAGGGAAGAAATTACCGCAAATTTAATATCCAAATCACAATAAATAGAGTTTCGGACACAAACACAGTGTTGGGAAAAAAATCCGATTTAAATTTAAAAAATCAAAAAAATCGGATTTTTTATGTTTAAATCAGGTTTTTTATTCACCCTGAAACGTAAAAGATTTTTGAGAAGAAGTTGTGCCTACAATTACATGTCAGCTTCTCCGAAATTTGATATGTTCCAAGATGAAGACGATCCTCGCCATAGTTCTGTTCAGGATCAAATATGGAAAGAAAAACTCCGCAAAGTGCGAACTGCAACTCCATAGACTCCTCTCGGTTATAAATAAGTGTAAAGCGCAGAATTAGCTTTCAAAGAATAGCCAAGAATTTAAGAAAATAATTGGAAAAACATGATCATGGATTGAATGCAAGAATACTTCAAAACTAGGTGACTTCTGCAGATTGAAGATTCAAGTGGTTATTTTAGTAATCGTGGTCTCCCTACAAAATATAAAGGAAGCCTTTAGTTTCCAAACTTTCGTATGGTGCGCATTTTTGTGAAAATATTTTCTTAATTTGTTGTACTTAATTTTTTGTGTCGGACTGTATATAATTCATTAAATATGGTTTCTTGTTGAGAATATGCTAAATATCACAAAAATGTAATAAAAATTGTTAAAAGAAAGACATCCGCATCAAGGCATATAGATTACAAAAAATAACGCTTTAAATTGCAAAACAAGAAGTCTTTAAAATTCCTGATAAAAAAATTGACAAAATGCAGTCATCATTTTGAACTTTAAATGGGATACTTTTTCATAAATTAATAATACCATTTACGAAATGTATGAATGGTTGTGAAAAATAACATTATTGCAACATTCCGAATTTAGATTTTTTGTTATTCTATATTAAAAAAGTTGCATAAAGTCTCAGATTTCTATTAATGTAAACTTGAAATATGCAAAAATTGTGAAGGTAGTTATAATTTTTTCGATTAGCAACTTATAGATACATTGACATCTGTCTGTCAATGGAGTCAATTGCTATTTTTAATTAATGAGTGTTCTTGTCTACTATTACGACAGGAAAACCAGCTGCCTAAGATAAATGGAAAGAAACGTCATGCATGAAAATTAATAGGCATTTAAAGTTTAAAAACAGTCAAGCAAAGAAACGAATCAACTATGTTCGATTGCACCTCGACTTGCTTGATGTAAAATCCAGATCTAACTCATAAGTTATAACAAAACCCCCTACGCATCATCGTCAATTCATTTCGTTAAACTTCAAATCAAGTACCTTATATCATTACAATTTAGCGACACTAAATTTTTGCAATAAAAACTTTGCCATTTCGCTGGCGGAATCAAACTACGTATTCTATTAAGGGTCGATTCAGAAAACAAAACTACTGGTGTATTACATTTTCGCATTTAGCACGTGATATACAGTAGTGATTAGTTCTCATGTATTTGAGATCTGACCGATCTGATTTAAACCTGAATGCAAACATTGGTATTAGGAATTCACATATTCTTAACTTTAAACAGCCTAGGTAATTTTGAAAATAGTCTATAACTCAAAACCAAAAACGATATCTGAAATCTAAAAACACTTTCATTATCGGTCTTAAGCTCCGCGCATGGATTGCACAATGGATTTTTAGGTTGCTCTACATTTAAAGAAATAGCTAAAATTCATTGCTGATCCCAAGCGCCTTAAGCCTAATAATTTTCAAGATATTAGGTGCTATTAGCCAATGTAGTGAGCCGTCCTAAATGTTTTTTTAATTAGAATTTTCAAGCAGAGGGCTAAACTCAAATACCTTAGACACAATTTAAATTTAAATCCCGTTCACAAATGAATCTGTCCATAACTCACGATTACCAAATTTCCTAAAGGGTTGGAGAAAAATTTTGAAAATATGGAAAACGCTTTGTCCGTTTAATTGCCCACCAGGTTGATTAAGGTAAAAGAACAGAAATTTGGCAATAAGGATTCAATTGACAAGGACTTCTAATAGTGTAGTCTACCGCATTGACTAATTAACCCTAGATATTTCAGACCGAACATGGCGATTTAATCACATTAGTAAAAACAATAATGAAAGATTGAAATTTGATACAAGATGTATTTTTCGTTAGTTTTAGCAATCATTTGTTGAATCAAAGTTAATCGAAGAAAATTGTTAGATCCTTTTATTCAAAAATGAATCTTCAATTGGTAATTTTTTTAAAGAAAGGTATTCGTGTAAGAACACGATATTTTGAAATGAATAAGGATTATTCATATTTTCACCACTTAAAATAATATCAGCATTCAAACTAAACAATCAAAGGACGTTTCCAGGCTAATCAGCGTAACCAAATTAACAAACTAACGCTCCGTATATTTTGTGTCGGATACAACAGAAATAACTATTTTTATTGTTAATATTGTTAATGTAGTTATTGCTTGCATCCATGACAATAATAGCGAGCAAACCCATTTGTTCCTTTTCAGAATAATCTCCAAAAACCCATTGATTCGGCGTTTCGCACCAATAACTGATATAAATGGCAATAGATACTTATATCCAGGCAGGCTTAGCAAATTATTATTATAAACATCTTTCCATTCTCCAGTACAAACGCTATATAACTCTTTCCATTCTCTCATATACATTTTTGATGAATTTAGATAATTACTAAAACTTTAATGTCGATGAAAATAATTATAAACCTAAATACGAAAAATGATATTATGGTTTCTCATCAAAATTAATAACTCATTACACAAATAAAAATAACGCAGTAACTTGTGATTATATAAACTAGGCAAAATCAGCAGTTATAAGCCCTGAGTAAGGTTGATAATATTCCAGTTACGATGTGAATTTGCGCTAAAGTCTGAGTATATCTAACAAATATTACAAGTGAATTTCTAAATAAAAACTGCTATGGCTGCATGTGACCAGTTGACGTCTGTTGAAGGGTCTAGCACTTTAACAAAAGATGTCGGCATGCAACAAAAAATGAAAAAAAATTGTTGTCATAAAAAGCTAGCACTAGTTTAAAATTGTGAATTTTCTTAATTTATTTTATATTTGTGGGAATGAATCTTAGTAAAATTTTGCAAAATTCATGATAACATTAATGATAGTTTTACAAAATGGTCAGCAAAGCAATGATGAAATCCTGCGCGCCAGTCAGCTGCCTAATTAAGCAAAGTAGTAAAAATATTAATGAATGATTAAAATTTAATACTCAATGTATTTATTGTTATTTTCAGCAATCATTAGTTAAATGAAAATTAGTTTCTGCAACATTAATTTTTGATTGGTATTTTCTTAAGCAAAGTTATTCGGGTAAGAACACGATACTTTGAAATGAATAACTAGTGGTTATGTTTTCACCATCTAAAATAATATCACCATTCAAATTAAACAAATAAAGGAAGTTACCAGGTGTCAGGAACTTATAATAACTAACTAACGCTGCGTATATATCTTGTTCGTCAGAAATCTTGGATATAGCAGAAATAATTTTTTTACTAAATGACGGTAGTGTAACATTTTTAATGTAGTTATAGGTTCTGTCCATGACTATAATAGCAGGCAAACCCATCTGTTTACCTTTAGAATAAAATCCAAAAAACCACATATTTGAAGTTTTGCACCAATAACTGGTAGAAATAGATGGAAAGAGATCCCTATATCCAGGTAGGTTTAACAAATTAGAATAAAAATTCTTATCTTTAACAGGGTTCGCATAATTTTTCTTAAATTCATAAATTATAAGTCCTTTATTAAGATTATACAAATCTGCTGAATCGTGTGGTCCTATATACAGCTCATCACCTTTTCTGGCCAACCACTGAAGTCGAAAAGTCGAACTGTAAATGTTGCTAAGTTTGCTAAAATCCGCTGCTAACTTAAAAAGATTTTGTGCTCCCAAGCAATAAATGGTATTATTGAAGAAAATTGCATCTAAAATACTATGTTCAATGTTGTTTTCGAGATAGTTTTCAGTTGATTTATGAAATTTAGGATTTCGCATTTTCTCGTCAAATATCAAATCACCATGTACTATTGCAGTTTGAATATTAGAATACGTGAGACGCCTTGAAATCATTAAAAACTTAAATGAGAGTAGCATAGGTGTAGTGGGAAGGATCGTAGTTAGACTAAGAAGAGCTGTGGTGTTTGTCGAATGCTCTTCAATCACATCTGATATCAAACCGGTACCATAAAAAAAGAAACCACCTAGACCAAGGAAAAGCAGTAAAGTCAAAGTAAATGATATTAATTCGGCATTAAAATTTTTCATAAAAAATGAGGGAAACGTGTTCCCACACAATAGAATTACTACAAACTAACAATACTATAACACATTAAATATAGAATTCACCATGTTCGAAAGTATAAATCATTTTACAAAGTATAAATCATTTTACATTTCAACAAAATAAATGAAATTTAAATACATAGGAGAGTGTAAATAAATTAACGGAAAAAATCAATGATTACATTTCTGAGATCAGATTTCAGTTGATATTTCTAGAGAAGCAGCGATTCTACAAAATCTAAGGTTTTTAAACAACACACTGTAATTCACTAAATAATTTGGAGTTGGAAAGTAGACGTAAGCTACATTAACATTAAAATAGTGAAAACCATATTTTAGAAATTAGATGGAAAACATCTAGTTAACTCAGTATGGATTGTTATCAGCCCTTTGCTTTACTGCGGTCCTTCATTACATATTATAT
>CABFPE010000005.1:1032023-1046230 GCA_900660155.1 Hofstenia miamia | reverse complement strand
CAAAAAATGATTAAATCGGAAATTGATAGAATATTTCGTAATAAATCACAACCAAGAAAAGATCAATTAGAAGAGAGAATAACTTGGAAACTACCGTATATTACATCAAATTCTGTAACTACCTTAAAAAAGAAGATCCAACAATGTAACCAAGAATTAAGTGTCAAGATTATGCCAATATTTCAAACTTTGAAAACTTCGCATTTTCTCAAAAACAAAGACTCTATTCCAACTTCTTTAGTTTCCTCATGCGTATACAATTATAAATGTGATGAATGTGAAAGTTCATACATTGGGGAAACGAGAAGGCAATTGGAATACAGAATTTCAGAGCATATGCGAGGTCATCTTCCATCAGAAATATATTGCCATGAACATGCACCTAAGAGGAAGAACTTTACTATTTTAATGAAAACCAAGCATACAAAAATTGCAGAAGCTATATTGATAAAAGAAACTAAGGAGAATCTATTAAATAAACAATTATGTCAAAGACTAAATATCGTATAAGA
The DNA here is from genome assembly GCA_900660155.1 of Hofstenia miamia. NCBI lineage: Eukaryota > Metazoa > Xenacoelomorpha > Acoela > Hofsteniidae > Hofstenia > Hofstenia miamia. The sequence continues at coordinate 1,045,718 of CABFPE010000005.1, read as the reverse complement.
TCTACGAATTACAATTTTAAAATCATAAAATTTGTATTTACCACCATATTATTTTAGTTTGTACTGACGATGAGTGGAGACACTCGAAACATGTCTACATAAAATATTTCTTGTTTTTTACAATGAATAGTTTAAGCACACTTTGTACACAATATATATATATATATATATTTAGTAAATAAGAATAAAATTATAGAAATTTATTAACCATGCTGAAAAATCTATAAACTTGAAGAATTACATAAAACTAACACACCACTGCTAGTAAATTTATTTAAAATAGTAAATAAGAATAAAATTATAGAAATTTCTCAAAGACATTTACGAAAAATTCAACTCTTAGAAGAACGTCAATGTGATATTAGTCAATTTAAGCTAAAAAATACAGTCAAGAATTTATCATCAAAACAGCTTACATCTGATCAAATAGAAGCTTTATCATTTGGAATGAACATGAGTTGGCCGTCTAATTTCAAGATTACAAAAGTTGAATGTGATACTGAAGTTATGTACCAATAATTATTACATCATGAAAAACCAAGTGAAAATGTAGAAAAAGTACTGAAACATAAAATTCAAAAAACTTAATTCCTATCTGAAACAACCAAGATCCTCAAAGGAAAGTAAAACTCTTGTTAATTCAATTAAGCAGCTGTCAAAAGATGAATCTAATTTATCGAATAATCAAAATATCATCTGATTAGGAAAGTCTAATTGATTCAATAAATAATTTTTATTAAATCTTGGAAAACAATAGCTACTCGCACAAAATTATTAAAAAGTAGATAGATAAAGCAATTAGTCCAGCACCAGCTCACAATGAAGAACAGAAAGTAAGAGACTTACTGAGACTTTTTTATTAGAAGCTACCATAACCCAATTCAAACATTAAAGAACTTAAATCAAGTCTTTCGACAATTAACAAACACTGAAAAAATCAATGATAAATCCAATATTGTATTCTTTAAAGACTCAAGATATTTTTTGGAACAAAGATACCATCCAAAAATGTCTAGTTTCTTCCATTGTATATAAATATGTTTGTGAAGAATGTAAATATTCTTACATCGGAGAAACTAAGAGACATTTTATAACAAGAATTAATGAACACCTTTCGGGACACCTAAGATCAGAAGTTTATACACATTTACATCAACCAAGACCAGAAAATTTTAATATAATCATGAAAACCTCAAATACTAAAATCGCAGAAGCAATATTTATTAACCATCCTGAAAAAATCTAAATTATTAAACAGACAGAAAACTACTAGTTCTTTTCTACATTTATTTTAGGGCATGCATTAAATATCTGTAATATTAAGTGTTATAAATTCCCACAAAATTTCTATATCTGATGATGATTTACTAAATCGAAACCGGTTATATATGAATAAAAAACGTAATAGCTGGATCATCTGTTAACAGATCTGTTGTATAATTGCTATGATTAACCAATTTCGTTAGCTAGTATTTTCTCATGCTTTATAAAATGTTAATTAAAAAAATTAAATATAACGATTTTTCGCAGAAGTAACAATATTTTCGCAACGTTGGTAAGTATAGGATTAAATGAATCTCTTAAATTTTAAACTTAATATGGTCAATACTGATTAAATTAGGTGAGATCCTTGACATTAATACTTTTATGTATGCATTTCCATGGTATAGATTGCTGTTTTATGAAGTGCGTCATTTAAGTTCACATTTTCAAATTGGTGATTGTCATTAAAACAAGTTTCAGAAATAAAAAATTGGGTAGTTCATCCAAGAGAAGTTGAATGCATGCTTTCTCTACAATTGCAAACCAAATTATTTTTTTATCGTTTGAGGTCAACAATTTATTTTGTCGAGAAGTGACGTAATTTCGATATTGGATGTATTGCATTGTGAGCATCGTAATTGCGTTAGTTTTTAAAAATTTTTATTGTTTGGGAACACGTTTCCCTCGTTGTTTAATGAAGAATTGTAGTGCGGAATTATTATCATTTGCTTTGACTTCAGCACTCTTTCTTGGGATAGGCATTTTACTTGTTTATGCAACCGGTTTTATGTCAGATGAGAGTGAAACAGCTTTTCTTAATTCCACGACGGGATTCACCACTACACCCATGTCAGCCTCATTTAAATTTATAATGATTTCAAGGGATGCGAGATATTCGAAAGCTCCTGCAATAGTACAAAAATTTCAATTAACATTTGACGATAGTATGCAAAATCCTAAATTTCAACAATTAGTTGAACAGGTTTTCAAATACAATAATGTGGCAAAATACATATTAAGTAACTATTCTGGCATTTCAGATGCAATTCTCTTCAACAAGACTATTTATTGTGTGTCAAAAATATTTCTTTTTACGTTATCAGCGGACTTGCAAACTCTAAGTTTTCATCACCAATTACAATCTGTAATGCATGGACAATGGTTGGCAACAAAGCATGATAAGCTGTTTATTGGACCATACAATTCGGCAAAAATAGGGTACATTCAGGTAATAGAAGGAGTTAATCGACGACTTGTGAACAATAGTAAATTATATTCTAATCTGCTAAGCCTTCCTGGACATAGGGATCAATCTTCCTCTATTTATGCCGGTTATTGGTGCAAAACGTCAAAGCAATGGTTATTTGGAATATATTCTAACAATTTAGAGACTGGTTTGGCTTCTATTATAATCACGAATGAGATGTATATGTACATTAAAAATATTACATTGCCATCATTCCATGGTAAAAGAGTTATTTCTGCTATATCCAAGATTTCTGACCAACAAGATATATACGCAGCGTTAGTTAGTTATGTGGATTACAGGAATCCTGGTAACTTCCTTTATTTGTTTAGGTTGAATGGTGATATTCTTTTATCTGGCAAAAACATAAATACTCGTTATTCATTTCAAAGTATCGTGTTTTTACCGAATAACTTTCTTTAAAAAATTACCAATTGAAGATGCAATTAGGGGATGATTGCTAAATGGAAGAATGTTCCTCGATTACTTCGAAATAAATAACGAATGGCGGATAATAACAAGGAATTCATTATTTCCCTAGATAACAATCCTATTTCCATATTTTGCTGTAATTTTTTATTTGGTACGCAGGAATTCTGCTTCCCGTGTATTGGATTGCGGACCATGTCATAGTACTGACGTTTAAACTAATTTTAAGTACAGAATTTCAAAATCATTACAATAAAACTTGTAATGTTATCATGAATTTATAAAATCTTTACCAAGATAACTACTAATGTGCTGTATTTTTAACACAAATTTTCAAGTCAAATATAATGTCCCATGAACTATTAATATGGATGCAATCTTCCAATATCCTTATTGAAAAACCACTGTAGAAGATACAATTTTTTTTTAGTTTTTTGCACACTTCATCAACTTAAAAAATTTAGACATAATATCTAAATTTTATTGCTAGAAACTTTGCAAATAAATTTTTTCTATCGTGTGCTGGAAGATTTTTGAATCTATTAACTTAAATACCATTAATTTTGCGTCCATTGTTTAATAAAACCTTAGGTACAATTGAATACAATATTAATTTGTTGTAATTCAAGTATAGACCAACTATAGTAATAATGAAGCCTTCATAAAAATTGTGGAAACTACTTATTTAGGATCTAATTATTTTATTTCAGATAGTGTTTCACTGTTATTCTTGCAATCAGCATGAGAGCTATTCTTCTAAATTTAAATGACTATACACACTAGAGATGAGTTCATTCGCAATTCAGCATTAAAACTGATCTGATTTATACCCGTTTAATTTTAGAGGTCCATATATGAGGGGATCTTTTAAGAGCAACATCCTCTTCTCAAATTATATTTCCCTTGAACTATATTTAACCTTGTTATTGTATGTTATTGGTAGTAGCTTGTTGGTCATTTTGTGTGGTTAGACTAATTAATTTATGTTGCATTTTATAATTATCATTTTAAATATTTCTATATTTCCCACAATTTTTACTTATGTTATAGTGAATTAAAGCTATTATTTCTGCGGTATTTTCTCTACTCTTTTACATCATCCCTCTTTCGTTTACACTGTATTTCAATGCAAAGATCAGTCTAAAATTGTATAATTTTTTAAATTAAGCCCCGTTATGAAGCCATAGTAACAACACGAAATTATTTAGAATGTCCTTGATATAACACTAACATGTACTACTATTACAATTAAGAGATAAAACGACATAAACTTTTCTTTGAACAAACAAGTTGACNTTCTGCGGTATTTTCTCTACTCTTTTACATCATCCCTCTTTCGTTTACACTGTATTTCAATGCAAAGATCAGTCTAAAATTGTATAATTTTTTAAATTAAGCCCCGTTATGAAGCCATAGTAACAACACGAAATTATTTAGAATGTCCTTGATATAACACTAACATGTACTACTATTACAATTAAGAGATAAAACGACATAAACTTTTCTTTGAACAAACAAGTTGACCATTTCATTAGCTGAAATCCAATCATAAAACAACAAAGCATTTGCTATTCACGTTCCATTGGTAGAATACAGTAATTATGTAATATATACTGTTATTGTTGTTTTACTCCAGTCTATATATATATATATATATATATATATATATGTATATATATGTTTTAACATGATCAAAATAAACTACCTATCAGTGATGTCTCCAAAAAGCCCAACATCAAAGAAATGAAGATTACCGTCGCCCAATCCACACATAACTTTCTTTTCTTCTTTGATTAATGCCAACGACAACATATCAACGTTGCAATTTGTAGATTGCGTTACAAGTCTTTTATTTCGAAAGTTAATAGTTGTGAGTGTCCCATCACCACTAGAAGCGAGAAGGTATTTGTGCACAGTAACCATATCACTAATGAAGTCACAATTTTCATAAAACTAAGTTAATAAAAATAACAAACATTCAAATTTCAAATAAAATGAATGACGTGTCAAAATAATTTTGTGAAATTCCACTAAAGTCATAGGCAAAACACGTGCCATTTGGTTTAATCAGATTAATAGCACGAACATAGTTGAAAAAACTGTATTAACTTACCTTAAAAATGCGTTTGAAAGAGCGGATATCGAACGCTTTAATTCTACCACGTTCATCTCCAGTGCAAACAACATTTTCAGAAATTGATATTAGGGCATTTAGTGGAGATCCATGAGCTTTAGACAGGGAAGAAATCTGCTTGGAAGTATTCATGTCAAACAATGAAAGACTTCGATCCTTCGAAACTGATGCAATCTTCATTTCATCACCAATAAACGATACCTTTCGACATGAGCTCTTGTGAACACGTGATGAATAACGGATTGTACCATCCAGTGAATTGATTACAGTTAAATAGCCTTTGATATCTCCAACAACTAAGCTTTTTTCATTATGACTTAAAGTTAGTGGGATTCTCTTTAAAACAATGGGATCAAACCATGTAGAATCTTCGATTTCGCTAGCAGATTCCGGCGATGAATCGGAGGAATCCATAACTAAAACATAATAATACAATTAAAAACATGTTCATCTTAATAAACTAAATATAGTAAAGAAAAAATTATATACAAAGCAGAGTTTAGAAATGTAAACATGAATTGCAAAATTTTTCAAAAATCGTAATTATTAAAATCGAAAATGAATATTTCATATTTCTATTGAAACTCCCCAAAAGTGCTTTGAATGGAATTCCACGATACCTGACCTAATGTATATTATGAAAAGTTCTTGGAAATATAGAAAAATAAAATTTATATATTTTTAGAAATCTAATATACAAAACAGTAATAAAATGAAGTTTCAGTATTAATGTTTAAAAAATTTAATATGTTTTAGTATACTGGAGACTATTTCAGAGGCGCGCTTATTCTGCCCATAGTAGTTGACAAATTCGCCATTAGGATTCATTAGATACACGATGATACTATGATCGACAATGTAATCTCCATCATCATCCTTGGGGCCTACATTGTAAAATACACGAAACGTTTTGACAGTGTCATCAATTTGTTCTTTTGTCCCCGTCAAACCAATGAATTTCGGATGAAAGTCTTGTAAATATGCTTTGACAGCAGCGCGTGTATCACGCTCTGGGTCAACAGTTACAAAAACCGGAGTAATATTGACTCCTTCTTCTTTTAACTTGTTAATTACCTAAAGAACAGAATTTTGAAAATATTTCATTTAGAATTTAATAAAGAGAAAATTAGAATAAGTTAGAGCACAAGATCTACTGTAATTACGGCATAGAGATTCACGCTACAAAAGCAAAAATGTGCTAAAAATATATTTAAGAGCACAGAATTATTCAATATAAAGAATATTGCAAATCTCCTTCACTTTCAACAAATGAATCTGCTTTAAAATCAGCAAAACTTAAATGATAACTTCAATTTTTTCAGAAACACTAAAATGTAATAGACTAAGAAATGCTATATTTGAATATATATATATATATATATATATATATATATTTTTATGACTATAACCTGCCATCGCATAATAACGTTGCAGTTTTTCTTTACTTGTAGCAATTGCAGCTGAACCTTTGCTTATACAGTTTATGTGTTATTAGTTAAATATTAAGTTGGAAATATTTGTTTTTTTTGTTTAATCGAATGTAAGAACAGAATTTAGTATAATCGCCTATTGCTTCACATATTATCTCGCTTCGCTGCAAAACCATTATTCTTATAACAAATATTGTAATCCATCTGTGCTTGTCTAAATAAGAAACTTTATTAAATCTAGTTTACTTTCATAAATTTCATTTGTTTTTACTCTCTAAAACAATTACCGACGCCACTTGAAGTTCTTTCGGCTTAGAAACAAGATTACTTTTATTGAATTTAGTCTTTCTTCAAAATCCAAATTCTCTTATTACTTTGTAACTCAGGCACTATTCCACGTCTTGAAATTGATGAGTATTTATGTTTAAAATTTTCTATTCGATTTTTCATTTGCCCCAATCCCTAGTTTCTAGCTACTGTTGGCAAGAGTGGAAAATTGACACCTGAATCTATTTTACCTTGACTTTGCCTTTGCCAACTTAAAAACGCAGGAAATCTGCAGCGAGGCCGGAGTGCACCCAGAAATTTGCATTTAGCTGTTCGTGAGGGCTTCGCGAGCAAAGTTTAGATTCTGAATGGCAACTTAATTCTGTTTCTGATCAAGAATGGACATAAATGGGAATATCAGCATCCGTATCCATTCTCATCTTCAAAAATTTAAATATCTAATACGCTTTGCGCTCCATACTACGAATCATTTTTCACCCAAACTTTATTGCAATAATTCCTAAAATGAATATTGCATTTAAAAATTTGCCCATTAATGTCATTCGTATATCTGCATTTTAAAATCATTGAATGTGATTTCTATGATTGTTTGCGGAACGGCTTTAAATCCTATGATGTTATTTTGAATTATTTTGTCTAATGTGCGCATGCGCCGTCGATAGTTCCATTATATCCAAATAGAGAATCTCACTAAGCTTTGCATTTTCGAACAGTTGGATGACTTCTTTTAGTTACCGGGAAATCTTTTTCGACCAGTTGTATTTGCATTTATATAATGTATTCATTTAGCCATTACTAGGGAGATTATTTTTTTACAATAAAATTTGACTAAAATACTAATAAATGCTGACCTGTTTTGACATAATTATAAAATTAAAACAATATATATATTGGTTAAGACATGTCCTAAAGTAGTTTAGAAATGGCAAAATGCAGGGTTGTCTAACAGTCACAACACCTGAACCACCCATGAAAATGTAAGTGCGGTTGACTAAAAAACTTTGTTTAATCATGAAACAATGAAAACATTAACAGCATAGGAAATTCAGATTCCTAGATTCATAACGATTTGAAATTTCCATTATTGTCAATACACTTTTGATATCTCGATGCGCCTGAGTGGCAAACTTTTCGACACAAGTCGACTCCAATCTTTCCATTCTCTTCAGTTGATAGTTTGTGAATTTCAACCCTAGAAATTGTATTTTTGCACTTCCTACTGAAAGAAATCTGGAGTAGTCAGATCCAGAAATCAGACAAGCCAATCCAGTTGTCCACGCTTCTGAATTCATGAGTTAGTAAAATGTTGATCAATTGTACTATTATTTAACTATCAATGGAAAATTGTAAGAATCAAATCATTTCAAGATCAAGTTAAAAATCTATACTTTAAAACAAACATGCAGTGTTATTAATATCTAATTATCAAAAATGTTGCATAACTACTGGTCCACCCTGTATGTTTAAATTTTTCAAAAGACAAACAACGATGCTTTGCTAAAAGTTTGCGTAACTGTGAAAAACTTCATTCAAGGCATTAGAAAAGTGATGCCGTGGTGGCGGGTTGCAGGCTGGATCTAGTCTAGTTATATCAGTGGTTTGAAATTTTTTTAATAAATAATGCTCGGAGTATTATTATACAATATTAACAACTGACATTAAATAAAATTTGGTCTTCTAAGATTTCATCTGAATACAATGTGGCCTTCTGACAAATACACCCTGGCATCGCTGTATTAGAACATCTAGTTTACCTTGAATTCAATTCAATGAATTACTTTCAGCGGAAGATGAGGTCGGTGAATAAATGAGGCTAACTTTTTTCTATAAAGCCCGAAACGACTGGGGTTGACCGGATCTCCCTAGTTGGTTTTCATTAACTTAGACTAACTACAAATGCTATTTGCTAGGAATTTGTTTTTAGAATTCGTTAACCTCCATGTATATTAGATTCGGAGGTTTACAGTCTCGGATTGCCGTTATTTTTAAAATTTATTTTTTCTAAATTCCACCGATTGCTCGTAATTGGAGATAATTCGTGAACAGAATTGGAAATCGTACTAGATTTAGACAAGCAGCTGCTAATCATCCATTGTTAATTGGATGTAATCAATTAATTGCGCATTCATTATTCAAGGTAATTGCATCAGGACAGACTGCTCATTAAGCTCAACGTATTTTAAAGTAAATTTCCTTTCAAATGTTATTCCTTTGTGATACTCTTTGTAAAAGAAGTATTCCGTTCAAATTCCATCTGCTAATTAAAAAATAATTATATCTCTAATGTGTTTGTTTTAATTTTGGCTTGATTTTCTTTTGCAGCTGTGCATAGGAATGTCTGTTAGAATACAGTAACTGTATGGAGAAAGTAACATTGCATTGAATCTAATTCTACTAAAACGAAGCATTTGCTATGCCTCTGGTAGTAAGCCGTAACTAGTCTGCAACTTTTGTAAAGTTAAAGGTGGATCTGGGGCTAGACCAATAGAGTCAGGATTTTGCAGTTTCGAGCTGATTCAGATTACGGTTAGATTAGATTGAAGTACTAGGTTAGAATAGTAACCCTACTAGCCCCGGTTGGAGTACATTGTGCTTCATCGCCTGAAACTATGGCTTTTCATCAAATTTTATATCGGATCAGAAACTGTAAAACAATTTGATCACCGATATATTTTTCAGCAGGGGACCATTTGTCATCAGCAAGTGACTTTTTGGCTGCGTTTGAGTTCCCCGGGATTACTGTCCCAGATATTTCTTCCAGATGGATTTTCTTTCCCATTTGTGAATTATTTTTTTCATTATTGTAAAAAATTCAATTTTTATTTCCAAGGTTTCTTTGCATCAAATTATGTAAAGCATCCATTTTTGCAGAATTTCCCCAATTATTGACAATTTCGTGACGTCATAACATGAAAACAAAAAATGTTTCATTTTTTTTGCAAAATGAGGTATCTTTGACCAAAATTTGATGTTAATAATTGCATCCTTTCAAAAGTTCTTGTAGTAGAGCACTATGTGCTGTTGGTAGGGGTAGGCATTTGTTTGGTTTCATAGCACCTTACATGTATTGTACGCAATGATCAATAAGCGTGGAAGTCTTTGTTTGCTTTTTAGGAACATTAGCTACGCAGTGGGCTTTCATGAGAAATTGCCCCGTCAACTTTAGATTATGTGGTATATTTGATATGGATATGAACAATTTTTTGGAGTGGGTGCTTGGCTTGGGTTAGAGACCAAGACGCACATTAAAAATTCAAACATTGAAGAACTTAGTGTTTCAATGTTTCCCATCCGCATGAGGTTATTCACATCTTCTCTCAATTACTATTTTACCCTCTGTTTTGATAATCAATGACGCATTCAAAATTAACATCCCTCATTAATAATTAAACGCTTCCTTGTTTCTGACTCAAAAACGTTTTCCGTTTCCTTTCTCTGTTATTCATGCTCTAATCAAGCCCGCTTACTTTATTATTTATTAGAATTATTTTATTTTGTGCGATTTACTATTACGTACATCGCTCTCAACGTTTTACAATGAATTCTATTGATATATTTAGACTATTTCTGCTTAATTTACGTGCTTTCATTTTCATAGTACTAGCCTTTTATCATGTATATAAATTATGCACTAAATAATTTCACTTCTTTTTTAATCGCCTTTCCTGCAGTAAAATGTTAGGAACCCTTAGCAACCAGAAATTCTATCGACCCAAATTGTGAAATAATTGACAGTTCAATATCATTTGTACCTTGTAATATTTTTATTAAATATGGAAATGATGGATTAATAAACATTGGATTATCTTACTTAACTGGATCGGGAACAAAGCCCTGTACCCTATTTTTTCAAATTTAATGTTTTTATTGTGTCCCGACTCTACTGGACTCCGATGTCCATGTTGACTGGATTTTTTATTAATTTTTTAAAATTGAGGAAACTTTAGTTTAACACTTTCATTAAACTAGGAGTAGGTTTGCGTCAGGTAATTTACGTCTTTAATATTGGTATGTTTTAAATAGAGATTACCTTAGATATGTTAATTTCAAAACATAATTTTAATCTAAGTAAAGTCAAGGTTTAGGTGACACTGATAACAATGATTTTTAAGTAACATCATCAATTTTCGTTAATGCATACGTTTGTCACTCCTAGACTTAAAAACAAGCCTTATCAAATACATTTATTAGGTTATTATGAAAGAACTGAATATGAGCAAGTTACAAAATTTTGATAGAATGACCTACCAGGGTGACCGCCCGGTCGCATTTTCAAGCCGGTGACCAATTTTTCCGAATAATTATTGACCCGGAGACCCACTAAAAGTTAACACATTAGACTATATGCATATATTTTTGTAGCATCGGCGTTAGTAGTTTGTTTTAGGATTGACACTACCCCCGGCCGTTGCCGGCAATTTACTGGCCTGCCGCCACTTGGAAATTTCAAGAAAGGCCAGAAAAATTACCGGTTGCCAAAATTAAAAAATATTTCCTGTTTTATTTGTTAAGTTGGGAATATTCTGTGTAGTTTTGAAGAAAATCTAAAGGTTCAGAAAATTTTATTGTTTAATAGGCATTGCAATTAGAGTACTGCTTAAATTTGGAATCTCTCCTATATTGTAACTATAAGTTGAGTTTTTCTATTTTTGATTATGTAATTTTGTTTGTTTTTTATGGAACTAATTAGTAATAATATTTTTAGAAGTTAGTTTCAATAAAGAAAACTGATCTGCGGGATATATACTTGAAAATTTATGAAACTGCATAAAAATAATGAAGTTTGAACCCATGTATTTTTCAAATATTGGATGTGTCACTCAAAATATTTGAACGATTTTCGGTCGCAAATACATACAAACGCAGTTGAGACACATCCTACTAGAGGAGTAGTTATGTTTGACTTTAGAGCAAAATTTTTAAATATACTTATTTGTTTACTCACTTCTTTATTATTCATGCAGTGTAAACCATAATGACTGGTAAAATGGTAATGCAGCACTTAGTTTTAATATATTTTAACTATCGTACAAAATATACTAACTGAACAAACTGAAACGTTCACAGTTTAATTTCATATATTATGCATAGTTGCTGAAACCAGCAACCATCATTGATTTTTCTATGTCTGTATGTATTGAACTGGCTCCAAATTTTATCATGGATAGCTTATAACTATTACTACAGCATAAACATTTAAGGATATCGACTTTTTATTTAAAAAGATTTCTTATTTTTTCTATAGCGCGAACGCCTTGATTTATTCTTCCAGAAGGCATGTGAAAACGTGTCGATGTCCTAAACTAGTAACGTGTTTAAGTAGCTTTGCATTTGAATAACGACTAATTTAGAAGTATTCGTTTCTATTATGTTTTTTTTTCTAAGTTATTACATCATCACTAGATTTATTCTTTATTATTTTTAAAATAATTTTTTTTATCCCGAATAACTGTTGATGGTTGATGGAATAGCTCATGCTGCAAGCCCTCGTCAATTTTGCTAATGATGTATAGATCTTTTACATTGACTGAGAAGCATCCACTATCGTTGCATATTTACTGATATTGCAGTGGCTTTGAATTTTGTTTGAAATGGTATTCACGACAATCGTTTTTCATCGTTCTTTAAACTTTAAATTTATGAAAAGTTTGTTATCGCAGTTGGTTTATCTATTTGCTTTTAAAACTTTTCTTCATTATCATTTTATCTGTTTAAAACTATTTTTATAAAGAGCATGCAATGTTCACTTATTCTCAACCATTTAAATACTTCAACTTTAATGTTTTATATCTTCCCCTTGAAAAACATTTTGCATTCATATCTCGAATAATGAGATTTCAATTTTCTACAAGACAATTCTTTTTGCTTTTCTCACTTGATCGTTATTTCGATTTGCTCATTTTGAATGTATCGTAACGGCAAATATACTCGAAATTCTAAATACATTTTCTATTGCGTCAAAATTAACAAAAATTATCAGGGACTTTTTCATTATTACATTGTTGTTATTCTATTCGCATGCAATGCATTAGTAGAAAGTACTCAGGGTACAGTGCCCTCCCTTTTAGGATTTCTCAAATGTTTTGAAGCACTCATTACTCACTTGCCTTGCCGTTGTGTGTTGTGTAGCGGATATAAATCCAGCCAAACAAAATTAAAAATTTCGCCTTTATCCGATATAAATCGGACCCATTATTATGTTCGTTATTTTCAAACTTACTCATTTTTTTCATTTATGCAATGTAACAAAGAAAGTATCATACCATTATTTAAGTTATTAAATATGAATGCGATTTTAAAATGTTTGACAAATATATTTTCTAAGTTGTTTATACAATTATTATAATTAACTTAAAATTGTTTAGATTAATAATGTCTGAATTTGTCCTGAAATTGTTAGCAAATTCAAAAAATAAGCGAAATATTTTACTAATACTTACCTTTAGCTGTTCTATTGTTCTAAAATATGTCACCGTAGTTAAACGAAATCCTAGATATATCCACTTTCATTGCCGTTTTTGATCTGAACACTGCAAATAGAATTTGTAAGTTTTCGCAAAATTGCATTTTCCAATGAACAAAAGTTATTATTTTCATATCCTTCAAACACAGGAATAATTTTTCTCACTAATTTTCAACATATCAGGGAAACACCACCCAATGTGTAAATTTTCGTCTTTCATTGTTTTAGCGTTAATAGACCTTTCATCCCCCTTCCAAATCCAAATCATTGCGTGAAGAACTGTGTATTACACTTAAACTTACAAACATACAATTTTAAGAAAATATAAAATGGCTGTTTCACTAGTAAGAGTAGCGCTTGAAATCAGCTTCTATTCTTTTGCCTCTATTTTTGTGTTGGTTCTTTACATTCTGCTCTTCATATATATATATATATATATATA
>CABFPE010000005.1:1019477-1031023 GCA_900660155.1 Hofstenia miamia | reverse complement strand
ATATGTATATATATATATATATATATATATAGTCATTTTATGATTATTTGCAAAAGAGATTTTTCGTGTCAAATTTGGTTGTTAAAAATTAATATTAAGATCTATACACTAAAATCGAATAATTTAAAATGTAAATGATATTTTTCAATATGCTTTATACACCTATTGCATTCACTGCATTTGGTGTACATTTTCCTGTCCTGTTGCGTAATGCCTTTGAAATGTAAACCCACTTTTACAAATACCTCAGCCCAAATCCATCTCTGAGGTGAGATCGGATTCGTATACGGTTTTGAAGAAAATAGGTTTTTTGGATGGTCAAATACCTCTATTTGTAAAGATTGTGGTGTTAAAAACCAACTTAATATTTCAATGACCTTCATGATCACAATTTCCAACAACAATTTGAATATGAGCGCATTAAATTTTTTTTGAACTGGGCAGATATAAATAATTGTATGTAAAAATTGTTTATGAAACTATTTCGTTGTTCGATTTATGAACATTGTAAAAACCAAAAAACTACATAAATGTTAATCTTTTGCGATGATCCGCTAAGCAAAAGTAATCCATAAAAATGCACAATGTATTAAACAAATTAAAAACCGTTGCCTACTGAAATGATTTTTTGGAAGGGAAGCTAACGTGTACAAGATAGCCTAGAAATGGAAGTTTAGATTTTCATTTAAATGGATGCATGTGTAAAATTTTTTTAAAGGGATAGATATTGTGCAATCAAGTGTGAAGATAGATAAAGCGATGATTTATTAATCTCAGGAGAAAAATTATAACATTGATAAAGCATCTAGACTACCAAGGGAACCCTTTGAAGATATGTGAGACAGGAAAAAACTGATCTACAACTGCATAGGTAATGCATGGTTTTCTATAGATGGTCAATTAACTTCAAAGGGGCATGTAGTTGAAAAATTTGTTGATTTCGTCAATATGTTTATTCATTTTTACAATTAAATTAGCAAAAAATGACATGAAAAGAGTAAATGGCAGTGACAGCTAGAAAGTAGATTACAACAAAAAAGGGCCCATTGTTTAACTGCACCAAATAAGAAGACCAAAGTTGATGATTTAGCGTGACTAGGGAATCGAAGGATGCAAGCAAATAAAGGTTGGGGACGGTGAAGTATTTTGTAAAGTACATGTAATGTGGTTTGACTTTCTGTCAACCTTTAAAAAAGAATTAGAGAATTTATTAGCAAAGCTAATGGAGTAGAAAGTATTTTATGATTTATTATGCTAACTAATGAATGTAAAATTAGTATGGTTAAATATTTACAATAATAACGCTTCGATTAAAATCAAATAAATGAAAGCAGCGTTTTTGTTAATTTGGTAGAAGATAAAAAGCAAGTGGAATTAGTGAGATAATTAGCTTTTGTGTTTTTCAGACAATCGTGAAGCTAATTTAAAACGTTAAGTATGTATTAAGACTTCCTTACACCATTCATGCTTGGTCCATTTCTATTATTCCCATATAGGGAAGACTTGTTAAAAAATTCGCCTTGGTTTGAATTACAATTAGTGTTTATGGTGACCTTAAAAATGTAGAAATAATATATTGAGCTGAACAATGATTTAAAATGAGTGCACATTGTGATGTTGCCAGCGTTTTAATAAAGATTACATGTAGAACAATAAAAGCAAAATAGAAAAACGTCACCCTAAATAAAAAATATTTTTTGAAAATAACGCGCGCCTCACGAAGTGCTTAGTTTTAAGCAAATTGAACGGGATATCAAAATGGCGTAGTTTAATAAACAAGCAAACAAAAAAGGCAGATGTGGTGATAATTAATCGAATTATATAAAAGAAAAGTGACGGCGAAAACAATCAAACTGATCAAAGTGGCAGTGGCAAAAGAAATTTTCATTAAATATATATTGTTTAAAAATATACAACAAAACAACATCAGCGTTTACCACGTGCAACTAATTAGAACCAATGCTGACGTACGCTGAGAACAATGAACAAAATTAGACGAGGTATTATTTCCAAAAAAACTGACAGATGTGTTAAATTTCACTAAAACTTTGCGAGCTAAATTTAGATTGTTATTTTCAAAATATGTCTCCTCCAATTATCTAGCGTTGCTAAGTCTTCAAGAAATTTTAAATTCCAATCCGTTCTTGGAAGAATAAAAAGTGGGTAGGGTCATCATTTTAATGGATGTAGACTCGATTTACGTTAAGCTAAAGTTGTAAATTGTGTTAATTTGATTTAAAAATTATTGTTAGAAAAAAAAGGTGTCCGTAATGTAGGACATGCTGGTAAGCCTGATCCAGGTTTTGTACATTGAATAGCACAAAAAAGCAAAGATTCGATATAACATTTTTGCATGAATTTTAAATTATAATTAATGCATTTAAATTAATAACTTTGACGCACTGATTAGTATTCAAAACGTCTATTAAGAAGGGAGAACTGGTAAGATTAAATAAAAGCCCTTTTTCAATGAATGACAATGTCTGAAGCAATCTATGTGAACAGTTGCTACATTACATACATGCGTAATCTGGTGTATGACGATAAAACTCAATGTGAAAACTGCTGTAATGAGAGGTCTTTGTGTCATCCTGAATCAGAATATCAAAATGTCGTTTCACTTTTCGAACTATTTATTGCTAAATTTCACATTCACGACTATCTGTATGCAAGAAATGTCTGCAGTACACTTATTTAGGCTCTCAGTCGCAGTAAAATATTTAGTCTCAGAAACTCCTATGAGACTTCATTGTCAAGAAAATACTAAATTTTGACCCGGGACGAAGGGCGAAAAAACGCTGCAAACACTGATGGCACATACAAACTCAAATTATAATTATTTCATCTGCACATGATTTCTAGGGAATGGACAGCTGCTATCAAAAATAAAATATTTCCTTAATGATATTATTAACAAGTGCAAACAAAAATTTAGTTTCAAAATATACACAAATAATTTTATAATTATTCCCTGATCATGCTACGTTGGATAAGAGGGGGTTTCTTGTCTGTTAGAGCTTCAGTCTTATAAAGGCGCATAGTGTATATTGGGAAAAATCTATTTTTCAGAAAAAGTGACAAGATTTATTGAATGTCGACATAAAAGTTTAGCTTAAAAACATTTTTTAAATAAGAGCGTTATCGAAATATTTTTCAAAAGAGTAATGCCAATTATAGATGATAGTCCAAAAATTAGACTTATCTACCATGTTATGCACTAAATTTATCTAGTGTAAGTACTGATAAAGATGTCTCACAAATTTTATAATGGGGTATATATATATATGTCCAAATAATGAATATTTGCTTTTTTCACCTGTCGCATAGAGTAATGTTTCAGAATAATAGGCATATAAATTTACAGACGCCATGAAGAACAATAACGTGTTAGAAATCACAAGTTACTATTAAATGAATCAATGTTTCAATTTGAAGCTTAAGTAACCAATAAAAATATTTCGAATCAAGAGTGTATCCAGGAATTGCTGAAGGAGAACCGTCAAAATATTGCAAGAATTAGTTGTTAATGTGCATTTTACGAATCTAGTTTGTAATTTTTGAAATTTTTCACAAAAAATACTTATTCTTTCACCAAAAAATCAATGTTGAAAGCTGGGAGCGAGGGGAGTTGCTTCATCCCCCCCCCTAAATAAGCATATCATTCGAATAGTAATAGTACACATTTGCGCTGATATTTTAGGCGCAAGGACAGTAAAATTTCCTTGTACTTATTAATTCAGATTCGACCCAATCCCAGTGAAATTGCAAATGACAAAAAACGCGTGGAAATGGGCAATAGCCAGTTATTCGTGGATTATTAAAATTGTTGCTTTCATCACAAATTTTATGCTCCATGAGCAGACAAATCAATTACAAAAGTAGCTATTTCTTAATTAGATAAAACAAGTATGGCGCTATATTTTTATAAAATGACAATCTCCATTGTTAGATTTCAACGAAAGAAATACGAAAACCGCTGTCAATGACAAAGGCTAAGGTTATGGCTTTACACACTTTACTAATACATTAGTAAATCTCTACTAGCCATTGATTAATAAACATCCCTGCTGACATTGCATAGAAAAAGTTCAATGACAACTATTGTCTAAAAGCAAAAATAAATACAATTAATTAAAAAGCTCACAAATATTTGAATGAAATTTAGCTCCCCCAATGATGAAAAAGATTGTTTTACAGATGAGGTAAAATTGCTACACGAAATTTGAAGGTCACGGTCGTGTGGAAAATATTATGTTCTACTCTATCAGATGCTCACAGTAAATTACACTTTTAAAATGAAATTAAACCCGTGCAAACACCTTTCAGACTAATTAAAAATTAAAAGTAAAAAAGCAGCAATATTTTTCTTTGGAATTAACTGTGAATAGCAACACCTGTAATAAGAAATTTGCTCAACTTCGTTATGTAATACATTATGAATACCACACATAATTGTATATTAAACGTGTATACTTCATTTGAAAATTTAGGTTTTGATTACTAAAGCTGTGGATATGAATATTTAGAATTTTGGAATAAGGTTTTGTATTCAATAATTTGTAGAGGAATACCTTCACAAAATTAGTTTCAAAATGTTTGGTTTCTTTAAAAAAAACTGCCAGTTGAAAATTTTGTCCAACGCTGGAATATTTCCATATCCCTGATTTAGTATAATAGTTTGGGTTTGATTTTCATAAATTAACATTTTAACCTCATTTATAAGCAAGGGTGACAGTGGCGCGCATAGGGGGCGACCACCCTCTTTTTCACAAAATTGAAAATAGTTCACTTTAATTCAAGATGTCAACAATCTATTTGCTGCTATAAACAGACGATTGCATTTTGCGTAAATTTACTTCTGTTCAAAAAACTTTCTGTTTACAATTATTTTTCTGGAAAACGGGGGGAAATTAAGGCAAAAATATGGAAATGTTCATAAGGAATTTGTATAAATGAAATGGAGATGAAAGACAATCGTATTTCCAAATTCAGGCCTGAATTTCTTAAGTTCGAGTCGAGTTGTAACCATAACTCGCGAGTTCGGTTCGAGTTACAAATATGCTTAGACATTTTTCTCCCTACACTAAGCTAGGTATAACTTTTCTACCCTATATAAATGTACAAAAATGTAAAATGTAAAACTAAATGAGAAAAACCAAATCTTTTGTATATGTTAGAAAATATGTAAAAATAAATTAAAACTAATTTTTATATGCAAAACTCGAAGATTTTGGCTAAAATATGTAAAAACATTGTTTATGTAGATACATAAATCCGAACCCTAATCACTATTCAACATTTGAAGAAAGCGTTTGAAAAAAAATTAGAAATAAAAACAATTTTATAGCATTCAAATATAAAATTTAATTGGTTAAATAGAAAAACGGGAAAAACTATTCAGGTGCAAATTTTAGTGAAAAGCATTTGAAAAGGAAAACTATTATTTAATAACGGTAATTAGTTTGTTCTAATTCGTTTAAATCGCTGTCATCAAAGGTTATTTTTTGATTGCAAAAAGGGCGCGAGTAATGAAATTAGTAGCTAATTGAAATGAAATTATGTGCTAAGACAACAATCAGTGACGTAACAGATATCAAATAATAAAGGGCGTTTCGAAGACAACTTTCGTATGAAAACGATATAAAAAATTTTGAACCCTGCAATTTTTAGAAAACATGATTTTGAACCCTAAACGATTCCCACATTGTTTTTTGTAAAAAAATTGGTTTTCTAAGCTCATCATGTACAATCATAGTACATTTGCGATCTATCTACAGAAAAATTGAAACTGGCTGTTGTTCCCAAGTGCCTTAATTTGCAGACTATCTGAACATTAAGTATGGAGATTGTTCAAAAGTTTTTTAAAAAATGCATTTTCGATTGAAAAACAGTACTTTTACTTACTTTAGGCACAGTAATAATTTTTGAGAAAAATTCCCAATTTCATGGATAGGATCACATTCACCCAAAATGCAAAAAACTTTCAAGTTTCTTAACGGTTTGGACAAAGATTTTAAAAATGTTGGCAAAACGGATATTCCTTTTTAAAGGTCGCCTTAAAGATTAGCTAAGATAAGAACTTTTAAGAATTTATGAGATTCATGCTACCTGATTTTTTTTAAATGTGTATAGTAGCACTAGAAAACCTTTTAAAAAATCCTGAGATGTGCCAATCTAAAAAACAGCAAAATATAATTCGGAACTTTTAATTTTTCAATACTAAAGCATTCAATTAATGTGATGTATAAGAACACAAATTTGATTGATTTATAGGCATGCTATTTTTGAAGAGCGACTGCTGTCATGAAATGCTGTATGCCTAATATAACAGCATATGTCTCCATCTCAATCTTTCAATTCTTTTAGTGAATTTTACAAGGTAATATGTCCAAATAGCGGAAAATGCGGTTTTTAAAAATATTGCTTCTAAAAAAGCAAGATAGAATGTAATATGTTATTTTTACTAAATTAACAATCGGAATTCATTCGGCACATTGTATTAAGGGTGATCAATTATGCAATTGAACCGAAAATACAACAAGAACTTCCATATATAATACATGGATAGAAAACAGTTTGTTGCGAGCCGAGCCGAATTTAAAAATTTTGCCTCGACAAACCTGTCATGAATAATAGGTAGCCATCTTGAACTACGTGAATCAGCCATGAAATTCGTTTTCCATTTTGTTTAGAAAACCTTCATTACAGAAATATGTATAAAATTGAAATATTACAATTATTTTTATGAAATATTCTAGTTGTGCTACTAATTGGAGTATTATCCTCCGTTAAATGTGCTAATCAATGTATACAAACTGTTCAATGCGTAAAATAAAACAGGAATAACCTTGTTCATTACAATACGATAATCATATATGAACACAACACATTGTTATTATTTCATTTTCACAACAATTTATTGTCGTGTAACATTTCTAAATTTCAATATTGTAAACACCGAATCGAGTGTCACAGAAGTATCTCACATTCATAATAAAATTAAGAATAATGATAGCAGTTAGAGCAATCTAAGAAATAAGTTGATACCAGATATGCAAAAATGATGCAATATAAAGAGTTGAGGATGTAGATACCAGCCATTAAGAGGTTAGACAGTAGTGAAGGACAAACCTAGAGATTACGTTGATAGATTATACAAAGTGAAATGATAGCATATCATGCACCTGGTATTTGTTGAGTTGTTGGGAGATGGCAAACAGACAGATATATTTCTATGAGATGAAGTTTCAAAATAACTATTACTAAATTGAATTTACATCGCAGACAGGCTGAAAGAGGTAATCATAGAGTAGAAAAAACAATATACAGCAAAAAACGTTAGTGAAGCAAGAAGACCAATAATTTTTTGCAAAAGATAAAGGAATAACGCAAAAACAATGTTAGACGCAATAGCACAATGGGAAACGAAGACAAAGAAAATATTAACAGAGTTGGGAAAAAGAAATCGAGAAATTGTGAAAGCTGAAGAAATCGTTCTTACAGGCAGTGAAGTACTAGGCCAATAAAACAAGAAGTAAAAGATGTAATTTGGGGAGTTGGGATTACCTTGACCGTAAGAGGTGATACTACAGAAAGCACTACCGCTAAGTAAAACTCCAGTCCTCTTTGCATGGTTAGTTATCAACCTGGGAATCTCCACTAAAATCCAATTTTGAAGTTATCATAACAATAACAATAGTAATAATCATGAAAAAGATATATTTTTAGATAACCAAAAAGCGAGGAATTTAGTTTGAAAAATTTGCAAAGAATACAGCGCAATTAAACTTGATAAAACGCACTATATTGTTGTAAACGCATTACAATTTGGCAAACAAATTCTTGATATTCAGAATTTACAACAATGCAAGGAATTCGTGACATCAAAGACTACTGGTTGAACAAGCTTGCAAAGACCCACATTCTATTAGGTAACTACTGTTAAGTGCTTTTAACACAAAGGTGACAAATTATATAAATAGTGACAATTTCACTTAAAATGAAAGGAGTAACAGGTGTTAAAATTGATGGACTTAATCTAATTTGCAGCAAAGCATGAGACAAATTGGTAGATCGAATTGAATCAAACACATAACCAAATAGAAAAGATCTGCAATTATTTAACATAAAGAAGAGCAACCAAGTGATTGACAAATATTTTGAGGCAAGATAAGATCTTGATTACATTTTGACACACTTTAGAAATTTTTTGGTTTCTATAAAAAGCTCATCTGAACTGCTTGAACTGAATTCTCTCTACAAAATAAATTCAAACTGATATCATCTTACAAGCCTAACTTTCAATTTTATCTCAATTTGAGGCCTTCTATTTTTTATAATGAAATTCATAATATTATTTGTGTTGCATAAACATATTTTTTTCTAAATGGAATGTTACTTTGAACATGAATAGTGACCAATATAATCTGGTGGGCTGTAAAGTCCTGTAAAACTCGGTAACATGCACGGAAACAAATTTTGATGCACATTTCAAAACTTCCAGCTTTACATTTTTATCATGGGTGTTTACAAAATCTTCTTCAAACAAGTGAATGTTGTCAGTTGATGACTGTTTCATTTAAGAATCGTGGTTCAAGCATTCCATATGGTAGCACTTTGCATATTTTTAATTTATGACTCAGTGTAAAACAAAAATTCGAAATACACTAAGTTATTGAAACTGAGGGATCGATGGAAATAAAATCATAGAAGCGCATGGCGCACGCTTGCACTATATTGCAAACCGTATATTTTGACAAAACAGCATCAATACTTAAAAAACGATTCTACAAAATTGATAGGTCGTCATAACTCAAGTCACACGACCAAACATGACAACTGTTGCGCCTTAGTTATTTATTGTTCAGGTTCCTTTATAGTGGACAATATCTCATATGCTTTAAAAAAAAATTTGAATATATGCATTTTTAAATATATTTTAGCATTGCGTAACATTAGTAGAAAGAATTTAATGAAATAAAATTGCATCAATCTTATACTGAAGTTATTCATTGAGAAAAAAGTTCATCGCTCTGTTTAAAAATTCAGTTTGCATAAATTCTAAGGTTTTTTGCTGAAGCAAGAAATGTCAAACAGAATAAAGTGAATTCGGGGTGATCAGCGAAGAAACAGTGCATGACGTCGATTAGGCTAATTATTGACCTGTAACCATGCTAGGATACGAAGTGTTAAGTATAATGATAAAGATTACTGTTAGAATTATGTAACTAATCTAAATTTTATTGTATAATGTGGGATACAGAATGAAGCACTAAGTCCGAAAGGAAGACAAGAAAAAGGAAGCGAGTTGATGACAAAATTTATGACAGGAATTGATTCATTGAACTTGAGAATATGGCACAACCTATGCTCTTCTATATATTTATGCCTTCCACAACTAGTTGATGAAATGTAAATTTGTGTAGAAGACAGTGGTAAACCTTGAAAATTTCAAGCAAATCTGTTGGATAGCTCTACCTAAAATCACTCTGTAGATAAAATATCCAATGGTAGTCGAAAACAATTCGTTTGAATAAACATTTCAATAATGACATTTAATTAAGCTCTATCAAACTTAAAACCCACGATTCGCAGTTGCAAGCTTGATTCTTAACACCAACGTTGGAAGGATTAAATCCTTCCAATCAGTCGTTATACAATTCAATCTAATTGATCTTAATTCTCACCAATACCTTCTGCATAATGAAAGTGGGGTTTTCTTAAGCGGTGATTCAAGTAAATAATATTTTTTATCAGTGATTGTGTAACAAACGCATTTCAAAAGAATTAAAACTTGTACAAGATGTTGAAAATGCTATAACTTTAAAAGTGAGAAGGTAAGAGGTAAAGTAAATCGCCTAAACGGATTAAATATGATAATCTTGATATATTTGCTTAAATGCAATACGTTAAACAACTGTTGTCAATTGAAATATAGCATTATTAATGCAACTTTAAAACCATCTATATCTGAAAGATGACATTGCTGAAGGTTATTGCTAAAAATAAAAGATATATCAATATATTTATAGCAAGTTTCCATAAATGAGAAATCGTTAGATACGTCTAATTTAACAGACATGAACAACTTATAAGCTAACTGGGGTAGTTAAAGACAGCTTATTCTTGACAAAGATGAAAAGCTCATTTAAATGAGAATAAGAGTCTGCCATAACAGCAGATGAATACAAATATGTATAACTAGAAACTAGAAAGTTATAATAAACTAATGAATTAAACAAGCGTTTAGAATCTTCTCTAAAATGGCAAGCATTCCAAACAAAGCGTTATCCTGCAATTACATAATAAAAATTGCTAACGATTTAAAGTGTCGATCGTTATTTAAAAACCACATTGGGGGAGGACAACTCATGAGGGACGATCCGAAGGATTATCCGTCAATCACCTTGACAACTCCGCCATGTGCCAAGTGAAATGTTACTAAATATCTAACTATTAGCTTCAGTAATGGAATGAATTGATTTAGAAGAACTGTTAATATATATGAGAAATGATGCCAGGTGATTCCAACAAGAGGAAATCAGGATAGTTTTTTAATCAGAGGAATTGATAAACCCTGTTAGCAAGGACAAATATATTAAATGGGAGAAATTCCATCCGCTTATATAGCATTGAGTGGAGTTTAATAAAACTAAATGAAAAGAGTTCTCGAGGGGCAAGTTATCAGAACGGTTTTAAAAGACAATTTCGGATCGCAGAACAATTACTCTATTGTCTTACTAATTATAAAAGTATTGTTTTTGTAACTGTCGGTAAACTTACATCAGCGCTGACAGAAAACTCCAAAAGTACACCAATAAAATATTTCAAAGTCTGAAATTAATCTGTAAGCACAAACTCTTTCTATGGGGCATTTATTAATGATGCAATATTCCCACTAAATTTCTATACTAGAATCAAATATATTCAATGTTCTTAGATGAAATCAACATTAGGAAAGAACTTTGGGATAGTCACAGTAAGGAAGAAAAGCGAGGAAGAAAATGCAGTAAAATGTTGAAATTGAAGAGTATGGATATAATTTATTAGCTAAACATCGCATTGAAATGCAATCATAATAAAACGCCAATAATAATGGAGCCAAGGTGGTCTTTCTTAAATAATAATAAAGGGGATGTATTATAAAGAAATATAGGATTAAATAAATAAGCAAATTCTGTTTGAACAATTAAATTGTTCATTAGAGGTAAATCTCGCAGGAATTATTAGTTGAGCAAAGAAACAGGAATTAAGCCATTACTAATCAAAGAGGGAAGACAGATCATAAACCATTTAAATGTCTGATCAATTCAAACAAATGTCACCACTTAAAGCATTCATCATCTGCTAACATTAAAGGAAATCACTCATAATAAATAAGTGTCTCCTTTACTTAATTAATAATGATGCTTTGTGGATATAAACTATGACGTACGAGAGATAAGACAACTGAGAATTCTAATAATTGCATAGAAAACGATTTTGCAAGAATTTTTTACATGAAGACCAGGTAGAATATATATATATATATATATATATATATATAC
>CABFPE010000005.1:993397-1019197 GCA_900660155.1 Hofstenia miamia | reverse complement strand
ATATATATATATATATATATATATATATACTGGCGCTGGGTATATCGTTTTTTTCGTTTTGTACCCAGCGCCAGTTTCGAGCAAAAACCCCTGTAACCAGCGCCAGGTGACCATGTGAGGCCTAAAAAAATTACCCAGCGCCAATATATATATATATATATATATATGTATATGAGCGCTAAGTACTATAGGTTTTATTCCCGCAACAGTCGATTTTCAGTATACTTAACGCCCGCGAGCAGTTCAGTCGGTTAATGTAAAAAAATCATAAAATGAGTACGTGTGATAGCCTTAGGGCTCATGTAATGGGCACAAACCAAATTTGGGCTCAAGGGGAGCATTTCTTAAAAAATATATTAAAATGAAAAAAAGAAAAATATTGTAAAAAAATGGGATTTATTCTGCCATTTTAACAATTATAAATTAGTTCTTAAATAAATGTTTACATTTTCAATCAATATCTGATGTTATTTTCAGGTGGATATTAGCAGTTCTCCCAGTGAAAATGAGGAAATATGTTTGATTTGGGCCTGTTTGTTTATCNACACACACACACACACATATATATATATATATATATATATATATATACTATATTATAGATACGCTATGTAGTTATTGGTCATATTCAGATGTGGCTTCATTTAGTCATAAATACGACATTTCAATTTTTGGTAATCTTAGACTTTATATTTCAAAGAATTCTTATTTTACATAAAGAGGTAATAACCTAAGTATATTTTTGGATTTGTACATTTTTCAGTATTAATTGTTCGACATTTCAGTATGTTATCCATAGAGTATCTACAATATAATTGGTCGATTTTTAGCCGATTTGAACATATGTGAAAGGCTTTCCTTATAAATTTAAAAGGTTATTCTAAATACATTTTTAATACATTATGAAAACTCGGAAAACCATAGACGGAGGAAGCTCTAATTGGAGCAGGCCATTGTTTGGAAGTATCAGAACTAACGCTTGGGTAGCCACCTATATTTAGCTAATGATTTTCGTAGAATGCTTTTACTGTAAACCCAAGGAATCATGTTATAATTGGATTGATTTTTATAAAAAGTTAAAGCGGGCGAAACAAAAGATGATTCTTTTTAATCATCAATGATAAATGCATAAAAGAAAAGCGCACATTATGCAGCTGGAAAACATTTTACAAGGCCCTACAAATATATTTAACACATTAAAAAATAGGAATGCGGAATACTTACATCAAAAACTTTGAAAAAAATATAAGTGCATAAACTCGAAAATCGCATTACATATAAACTCATGTACACACATACAGTGATTATTTACTTTAGTGTTCGTTGGAAAACTTACAAAGTGGCTAAATTTTATCATATATTCATTTTTAACTCGAGAACTTACATGGGGATAGAAAAAATATATTTTAATAAATAATATATTTCCGCGGCAATATCTAATTGTTAGTTGTTCCAAAATCATCCAAAAGTTCTTTCACCTCTAAAGTTGAAATTGTATTAACAAATTATTTTGATGGTTATAATAAAAATCTTTAGTATTATCAATTACGAAAATTATTTTCATTATTTTGTTGTAATACATTATTTCATTGAGCATTTGTGGTGTATCTGAACTCCATTATTGGACTGCTTGATTTTTTGATTAAAGAGTCCAGCAAACTGAAAGAACATTTTGCTTCATACTTTTGAGAGTTCAGGATTTTAAAAATTACTATGAATTTTCACAATATCTAAGTTTAAATTCCCTCTGCATAGAAAAAGAGGAAACAACTAGTGTTTTTACAGATCAAAGATCTGTATTACACATTATATATATATATATAAACATCGGATAGTTCTGAAATTACTAAAGAAAATAATACTTCTACACAAAGTTCCCTAGTAAGCTGGGTATGGCATCAAACAACTGGTTGATTACATTATTTGCATTTAGAAACTACAACCATAAAAATACATCTTTAAAATCTTTACCAAATTCAATGGTTAACAAAATTCAAAATTGAAATGTCGAGACGAATTACAAAAAAGTGGAATTGATTAATTATCCTACATATGCATGTGCTTATGCAGGATGCAAAGAAAGTTTAGGAATGAATTAGGTTACGTTGTGATTTTGTATGAAGCATAGTTGTTTGGAAAATTCTAAATTAAAATTTAACGCTATCCTAGGTGACTGTGCAGAAATATTAATGTAACGCACCATTCAATGTTTATTGTTTAAAAAATAATAGCAGACGAGAACGTCATGTTCAACTGTGACATGAATGACTGGATTTTGTGATAAAATATTAATTTAAAGTTCAAAGCAAACATGTTTAACTTGAAGAATTTAATGTCAATTTACCAAACGAATGAAGATAAATAAACCAGCTTTCGACGATTAAGAATGCCAGGGTGTGTGCAAATTTGTCGCCATAATGTACGATAAAAATACATTATAATAGTAAAGTCAATAATACAAGATGTATGCAAATCAAATTACTTAATAGATAAATGTAGATTACAAATTTTACATTGTCTATCCAGGAGTCATTCTTTTGTTGTTGCTGTTTAATCCAGTCTTAGCTGCAATGTAGAATGTAGAATCACACAGAATGAAAAGACATTTTTTCAAAGCGTTATTCGTTTTTAAATTGCAGTTATTTATTATGAAACGGTATCTCTCTATGCTGAATTATTTCGAGCTTTTAAAAAAGTTAAAATTTCAAATATCGAAAGATGAAATCATAGTAAATCCAGAGTAAAAACTTACTTCTTGTTCTGCAATCGAATCCGTACCAGGGTGCATGAGTGCAAATCTCACACGAGCGACCACCATAACCTTCCTAAAAACTCAAGATATTTACAACAAAACACTTTGAAATATGATAGCGGAAGTTATTGATATAACAAACAGTGGCATGGTTTGAATATATATATATATATAGCAATTTTTTCTAGTCCACTTTCTGATTTTTAAGGGATTCGACGCCACTCACAGAAGTCTACTTTTTATTTGAGATTAAAATCTAGCAGATAAATGGTTGATATTTATTGAGATAGACGTACAGTAACAATGACAGAGTATTCTACAATATAAGTTGGATAATATTTCACAACACCATAAAATCAGCTATGGTTACATGAAATTTACGAATTGAAGTAAAAGCGTTGAAACGATTACACCGAGGGTTAAACAGACACTTAGCGACCCCCAAATTACAATTTCTAGATAAGCCATTATCACAAAATGCCAATGTTTTACAGTGTTATGAAACATGTGAGCAGATACATTGTGAAAGAGACCAGGCCTCGGTGTAAACCTTCTTAAAATATAAAGTTTAATGTAACACATTTGCTAACGTAAACATGCTATTATAGCATTGCAAATGCAAAAGTCAAACAACTTTCTATTTACATTAGTATTCATTAAGACCAAAAATAGCGTTTGCAACACCAAAAGAAACATCGTTAAATGTCAAAATAGCCGATATTTTTTTTAAAATATAACTAAGAGGCGCAATGTTGAGCTTAACATAAATTTTTGCAAAAGGCGGGAGGCGCTGTGTGTAACTCATTCCAAATTTACATACATTATATATATTACAAAAGTTGAAAGCATCGCTCTCCAATAATTTAATAAATGAACAAATTTGCAAGACTGATTTGTAAGGGATTTGATTAGTGAGTAAACATAGTGAAAAAACTGAAAAGTTAAAATGCAAAAATAAAATTGAAATGAATTGTCAATTCACGAAAGCAAAATTAATTGATATTGATTTGAATTCGTCACAGACTGCATTACGTTATCATCATTTCATCTTGATAAAGACCACCAACATTGATTTAACCCCGATTTAATTATTAATCACAAGCATAAAACCTAACAGCACAAAATATCATATCCACAGATGGAGATCGGCACTAAGTAATCTTCCCAATTAAATTAGACACTAATGCGATACCAGCGCCTAACTGCACGAAAGACTGCTAGGAAGAATAGAACCTTACTGCAACACGAAATAAATCACAACTCATTGATGGAAAAAATCATCAATTTATAACGAGAAAAACTATATCATAATAAAGTTAACTAAATGGAGAATTTTTAACACGGTTCTAGCCTTTTTTATTATGTTGGCCAATTTTTGAATAACGAAAACGTGAAAGAACTGTGTCAATTAAATAGCAAACGATTAGGTACTTCCTGTTGCATGACAAATATATTAAATTTATTATTAATTTAGTTTTATGAATATGAAATGTTTAAGGACATTATGTGAACAATGCAACATTGCTTAATGAAGTCTCTACAGTCGACGTTAATTAGCGTTTTATATTCAACTACATCAATGTCTTTAATAGTTGAGGATTCAATCGTTTCCCAATATTTAATCTTTTTAATTAGATTATACACGTAAAGTCGAAAGAACTATTATTTGCAAACCTATGACATGACGTGCTTTCAACAGGTAGCCTCTACAAGAAAATAATTGTCAATAATAAACCGATAAAAGATATTTGAATGGAATACGTTTCCAATGATAGAGAATTCGAAATATAATGAAATTAGTCAACTATGACACTATTGTGATATGTAGATCATGTTTGATAAAAATACCTAAGTTTCACCAACGGCGTGTGGTCAGTGCATGATAAATTAATTAAAAATTTAAATACTCACCATAGTTATTCCACAGAGATTCATCATTGGTATGCAATATTTTTAGCAGGTCGAAAAATGTGGTTGTACAGATGTTTGGCTGGCGACAATAGAATGATTTTTGCGATTTCAACAAAAACAAACGGAAATTTGATACAAAATGGAAACTAAATTTCGGAAAAATACGAAGATATAGGTTTATTACGCGTTATTACGCGTATGCTAACTTACGAACCATAACCATCGCTATAAATATTACGCTATAGTTTTACTAAATTTAAAGTATACTAGTATTCATTTGGCCATTATATAGTTTTTTGAAAATTAAGAAATATAACTATTGATTCTAGTAAATCCGAAATAACCATCTTCGATTTCAATTACTACATGTAGAAATTAGGCATATTTCTCATATTAGCAAAACAGGAACAAGATAGAACATAACTTCCAAAATTTATAAAAATATGTTTTAAGGTTGCCATAATTCCCACAAACTGGAACGATATGCAATGATATTATTTTTTAAAGTTGATGTCGCAAAAACCGACAGGCTGAAAATCAGAAAAAGTTGTATGTATTATTTACAGAGTGTAAGCAGAATTATACTAAGGTAATAAATAAAATCGACACATAAAAGCCTTGCTTGCAAGACGAGTGACCAACATGCATTTTAATTTTTATGGAACTTTAAAAAACTTAATGAAAAAATGCAACATAACGAATAGAATAACAGTCTTTAAATAAAATTTGAGGTATCATTCAATCCATACCTTTGTATTGCTGCATAAAATTAGCAATTTACAAAAGAAATTGTATTTAAAAAACAATTATTGCCTTCCTTTTTCTCCACAGTTGCGTTCATAAAAAATTTACCACGCAAATTAAATATGAATTGAAAAACTATAATTTGAATATGATTAGGCATTAGTCACCATAGAACTCGTTGGCTAGTGAATGAATGCAACTAATATGCACAAAAGTACGTCACATGATTAAAAAACAATCGCCAAGAAAACCAGGGCACTCAGCCCAAGCCCATGTGAATTATAATTTCAATAAAATACTATACAAAAGTTAAGAGAACTTCACCAAAAAATTCCAAAAAGTAAAAAATTTAAAGACATCTGCATTTTGTTCTTTGAATGTTCAACACCGTTGATATCCAAAAATTTAAGACATTATATTCACATACAGTTCTCAAGTGTATAAATTATTAGCGTTCCTGAGACATTCGAACATTTTCTACCGAGTATTGGAATATTTTTTAGATATATTCAACAACTATTTGAATATTTTCAAGAACACAATTAATGAACGTGCAAATATACAATAATATTCCCAATTAAGTTTTCCTATTAAAACATATATCTCAGGTTATGCCAATTCTTTTTAAACTAGAATTTCCCATTGGTGATTACAGTTAATACTTTACTTATTAAATTGTTTCTAAGTCCAATGAAAAATCAAAAAAGCCACCAAGCCTACAAAATTTGAAGGAACTATTTGCAACAGCTGATAGAAAAAAACCAATAACTTAACAAGGCGGGGAAACAAAAGTAAAAATTGAAAAGAAGAAAGGCAGCGAAAAATGCCACAGATGTTCCAAACACATTGGACATCCGTGATTGCTAACGCATAAAACAAACAGTAATTTGTCAACTTAAAGCTAGACCACGAGCTGAAATAATTATTTATTGCAGACAACTGATTTCAGAAAATTGCAAGATAAAACGTTTGGAAGTTCGGTTTTACATAATTAGAGTTGTAGGATCAGTACAAACAAACAATTGTACACAACAATTGCTATTTTATTAATTTAAGTAAATAACATACTTTTGGCTTTCAAGATTTTGAAATTTGAGCAAGACTAGCATGTTTCACCTTCATGTTCATTTCTGTCAGTACATCCTTTTCTATCAGCACGTAGCTGTTTTCGCCGGTGCTTGTCTATTGATTTACGGTCAGACTGTTTGATGCGCTGCAAGTCTGATTTTCTTGATCCTTCCGTTGTGTAAAAATTATTTTCAATGCCCAATTTTTGAAACACTGGCAATAGTGCCTGTTCACCATCATACTACTTAAACATTGCCTCTTCTCTAGAAAAACTACAATTGTCCTTTTGTTAATTTCATAAGTATTTCTTCCAGATACAAATTCTAATTTCTGAAAGATTTTCAGGCACAAAATTTAATGTCCTAATGACATTCAATGCGAGAAATTTTAAAAAATTCAGCAATACTTCATTTTCATCGATTAAATATTTTATGTCGATTGCTGCAACACAACTGGGACAATGACCAACCAAAAACATACGTGATAATGTAACATCGGTACTAGTTGTTTGTATGGGCCAGACTAAACGTTTTCGGTTTTAGCGTTTATCTTTAAATCTTTTGTATATAATAACAACTTTTTAATGTAAATAGATAATATAAAAGTTTTAGTGTCAAGGCGGAATGTGTGAATCCCAGTGAAGAATTTAGAGGTTCATTTTCAGGTACTGAAAGTTTTTTTATAAATCTTTGCATTCAGCTGCTTGCTTTCCAAAGTTATATATTTTGTTACCTTTTCGTGTTTTATAATATCTACCGCCAGAACCCATTTTCAGCTTTATTAACCTGAATACTTGACAATGTTTGACTGAAGGACACTGAGGGAAGCGAAAATGAAGATTACCACTGTCCTTGAGGAGCTCTATAAAAAGAAAAGCTTTCAAGGTTTCAAAGTATAGCTTATATTACCGTTCTTCATAAATAAATGTTTTTCAAATGTTCTGTTGATTTACAGAAGTCCGACAATGCATGTCCTGATAAGGGTTAAGGGGATAGATATCATTGCAACTTTAACCTAATTTTCAGTCATTGGGGTCCGTGCGCGTAAATTTACTTGTATCCTGCAAAGAATGCATTTTCAAGTGAATCAAAGAAAAAAAGCAAAGATAACCAAACAAGAAGCAGTTTATTGCAGAATTTGATAATTTTGAGATTTTGAAGCCTTGCAGAAAAAGCAAAATTGGAGAACAGGAAAAATACGTAAGATAACTTGGTAATTATCGAAAATATTATAAATTAAACACATACAGTTCATTCTTTTAAAATTGTTGTTGAAATCAATTTAATAAAAGGCGAACAATTTTGTTTGTTTTAAGAGCAACATGTTGAAACCAGTCATTAAGTTTCCTGGAACTGTAGTTTAAGTGAATCGAAGTTCATTTATATACATACTATTTTGTGTATTTCCTAAATTAATTGAAACTATGCGATATTTGTTAAAACTTTCTCGACATGACTCGTTTCTAGAAAGTGGAAGATCGCAGTTTTCGAATAATAGAACTGCAAATATGCTTGAAAAGTTCAAAAAACTATTTATAAACAGGATGTCATACTCAATGATTTTGAACCCAAACTCTGTGGTCACACATTGCAATTGAATTTTTAGAAGAATTACAAGAAACGTCTCCTATTGAACTGCACATGTCTTTTTAAAGGTATCAACTGTTTTTCCACATTTTCAATCGATTTTCTCTACGCCGATTATGCAATTTAGAAATCGTGATAGATGGACACATCTATAGGTGAATGCGATCGAAATTTGCAATAAAGTGTATTGCTGTGCTTGAAGAACATGAAGAGCTTCATCATTGTTCATTGAAAATTGCGTTATTTTTAAAAAATTCTTTCCATACCTAATGTTCAGAAAGCAGAAGGTTGAATCCAATGAAAGAACAATACTCTTCTATCTTGCGGTAATTTCAATTTTTGGATATTTTATTAGTGAGTGAGTGATAAGCACTAAAACTTTTCGTTGTATATATTGTTGTTAATTAAATAGTTAGTGTTTGATGCATTAAAGCAGGCACCCTGTGACGGTTCTATATGGTAACTCTGAGGTGATCTGACCACGCATGTTGTTGGTACATTGCATTGGCCTACCTAGAGTGAACAAAGGGTTCCCGTATTACTCTCGATTGTTTTTTATGTAAATCCATGTCGAATTGCCTGGGATATTTTGTTATAATATATTGCTGATGCCGACATAATAGCAGTGAAAATAGAGAACGTGGATCATCAAATGAACTTGTTCGATACTGAAGTGGTTGTTTTTTTTACGTTGTTATTTTTTCGGCAAAGAGCAGAGCGAACCTGTCAGGTAATTCTGTAGGGGCCGTATTTAAACTGTGGTGTTTCTCTGAGTCGTCTCCTGTAATATCAATAATTGTACTTCTGATTTTTCCAGCACCTTCTGGGTGGATGCTAAAGAAAGTAGGCAGTACTCTCAGTCAGAAAGAAAAGAGCATTCTTGCGCTTTGATCCCGGTCTAGCGCGGGTGTGCGGCATCAGTATGGGGTTAAGTGGTTAATTGTTTCCAATTATTTATCATTTCGTTTCATATATTGTTTGATGTTTTACAGCACTCACTCTGCGACGATGCTATAATATATATTTTTAAAATAATTTTTACGAATGCCAGAGCTCAACTAGAAAAAGCTCTCATTCAGGCTAATTGATAAAACTTACTTTTTATTCAGTGTTACCTTTGGCGTTTACATCTGTATATGTTGTTAATTAATAGTTGCAGCATTTTGCAAAGTATGTGATGAACAATGCGCTTGGAACACTATTCAGATTTCGTTTTGATTTTTTTAAATAGAATTTCGCATGAGGTGAAAATAATGTGCGTACTTGGACATTATTCTTAAAAACGGCATGTCGAAAAAGAACAATACTTTCCAATTAAGAAAATATAATTTAACAAATTAAATAAAGAAGGACGTTTAATTAAAAAAGAAATAATATAGAGGCTCTATAAAAATATCGAGTGACAGAAACTTTACTTAAACGGCTTCGATTAATTTTGTACGAAAATAAGGAATTGATTTAAAATCGACTAGTGCTATTCACAGCTGCCCATTTGAAGCTAATACAATAAATTATCACGGCCACCTTCGCAACACAACTCTCTAATTGTGTCAATTACAGTGCATTCCGAAAGCTTAATGCACCGTCACATGATTCAAGTAAGCATAACTGACTGTAATTAGGGTGGCAGAAAATAAATGTGAGCTGGATCATGGAACTACTTCATATTTTATGGGAAAAATAAACTGCCCCGTGGGAATTCAAACTTAAAAATAGTCAAATGGGTCTGATTTTGAAACTAAAAAGTGCGAATAACTAGAGTGGTCAAGATTGCAAGAATATGATAAAAAATAAGTACACATTTCAGTGCACCCAAATTCAATCAATACTATATTATATAAAACAGGTGCGGCATTAGGATTTCTAAACAGGGAACACCTTTCAACTTTGAATCAAAAAATTTATATCGAACGGTAATTTAAACAATAAAATCTAAAAGGAAATTACCGTACCGGATAGAAGTATTGAGACACTCATCTTCACAATTTATGTCACAAGTAAAATTTTCACCCTGAATTAGATTTTTAACTATAATTAGCATAGCGTGCATATTTATGGAGATTTAGCGGACCACTTCAATGGGGCATAGGAGGAAAATTAAATGTGGAATAAAATTTACATGAAAATCACAATGGCAAAGTTGAACCTAATGCTCACAATCGATGTTAGTGTTTATCAATTTAGAATTAAATTGTAAAAATGAGTGTTTCAATACTCTATATTATAAAATATTTAATTAGATGGCTTAATACATCGCCCATCTTCTTCGGATGATTTGTTTGTAAAAATTAGCATCAAATGTATAGAAAAGACTCTTTTCCAAAAATTGTGAAAAACTCACAAGGAGGGCACTGGCCCCCGGATTCCACTCCCATAAACTTGCACCAGATATTAAATATGAATTGCGATTAAACGTTTTATAATTATATGAGGATATTACAGCATTAGTATCAATTAATATGTACGCTATAAACATTTGAAACTTTCCACAATGTGCTTGCTTGGCCAATGAGGTTGTTTGTATGTTGTAGCTTAAAAATATTGTGGACAACTTCACATATTTAGTAATGTATTCTGTATTTCGGGCATTATCAATTATTCTTTATTCAAATATATATATGTAGATATACGTTGAAAAGATTTTTCAATATCAGAATTCGACTGAAATGAAAAACCTTGCTTGCAATTACAGAAACAGATTTAATACCAAGAACTTGGAATTTGTGCGATTTTTTAGTAGCGTTTTCATCTTAGACAGCTTGCAATTTGGGAATGGATGTTGAGGGATGAAAGTTTCAACAAATCAATTCAACTCAAAATCAATACTA
Organism: Hofstenia miamia; assembly: GCA_900660155.1. Taxonomy (NCBI): domain Eukaryota; kingdom Metazoa; phylum Xenacoelomorpha; order Acoela; family Hofsteniidae; genus Hofstenia; species Hofstenia miamia. Next base: position 1,008,308 of record CABFPE010000005.1, on the reverse strand, counting down.
AAATCACACTCCATCCCAAACGGAATGCCAAAATGGGGATTTTTACTGATTCAATCATATGGTTTAATAATGCCTAAACTATTCTTATACAATCCAACTGGTAGATATTCTATTGTTATTGCCTTTTCCATCAATTCATACGTGTTTACGATACCTTAGCAGTTTCATTTGAAACTCTCAAAAATCTGAAGATTCATTCTATGCATGGTAAAATCAAAGTTCAATATTATTTACAATAACCTACAAAAATAAAAAGTTAAACATAGAAGTTATGTGAAAAATGCGCTGCTAGCCTAAAGAAGCTACACTGCTGAGTTAAAATCAAATTGGGGAAGAAGTGAATGCCTCGGATATGCGATTTGGCGTATTCCTAGTTTAAAAATGATAGCTTACCGCAAACAATCTTCGGCCAAATCAGCGAATTGAAGACCAAGTATAATATCACCTAGCAAAATATCTTGATAATTTGTATTATTTTGCAGATGTAGATGCTGAAGATTTCAAAATAGCAAACCTACATCTCATTTCGAAATGGCTGTTGAAAGACGGAAAGGATTTATCTTTGTAATAAATATTCTGAAGGTCAATTGAATTGCACTAAGCTCCGTTAAGTTTGCATTAACAGGTCGCAAGTGTTCGATATATTTTGAAAAAGGTGTGCTCTTTAGCAGTATTAAATATGCGTAGAGTATTTTTAATAATGGAATGGTGAATATTACTGGAAAAAATTAATGCTTTCAAGAAATATTGAAGTATATATTTGGGAAAAGAAATGTCCACCCAAATCTTAGCAAAAATTAATAGTTAATGAATGTAAAAGAATACACTAATTTTTACTACGACAACAATCGTTCCCATTTCTTGCTGTTATATGCATATGATAACCATAAAATGGGCTTTGACGCATGGATTTTATTTCCACAAGAAAATTTCAATCAATATATCTAGTTACACTACTAAGCACGCATAGTTTAAAATAACTATGACAGAATTTCGGAACGCAAATTAACTTTAAAGTATGATTTAATTTATTAAATAAATATTTGTTCAGAGAATTATAAATTTTGAGACTACTTAATGATTAAATTCCGTCAATCATTTTTCGCACGGACACTAAGCTATTGAAACCATTTGAGAGATAACAACACCAATACTAGTGCAATTATTCAATTCATTGCTTTTAATGAATTTTAAATATTGCTATGCAAAAATATGCAGGAGAAAATTAAGATATTAGGTAAAGATATCACTACCAGTGGGACACATAGTATTCTCCACAAAGATGGTTCAATATTTATTCATAATCACACCGATGGTTCAATAAGTGTTTTTAATAACTTTTCTTAGAGCCAAATGTTTCACCATTCTGTTAAGAAAAAACTGTATAAACTATAATAAATATTTTTTATACTGACAAAGTGTATTATTTGACCAGGAGTGTATACAATAACCATTTGTTTGAATAGTGTAAACATTTGTTTGCTTTCAGCAATGCCGGCCTTTACATTTGAAAAAGATACGTTTAATGACACTGAATGATCATAGCTGTATTACTAGTTATGCTGTTGTTTGTTGCTCTAATTATGAAATGTTATACTATTGTTCTAAACACAATATTGAAATTCCATTAGTATTCTCATTTAAAATTCACATACAAAATGCTAATTGAGCCGTTCATAGCCAGCTGATGCTTGTACGAAGACAAAGTATAATGGTATTGTTAAAAAGATTGCTTAATAGTGTGCATTAGCAATAGGGGCAGACGATTAAGAATATTGGTTCGATTTATTTTTAGAAATGAATCGATTCATAATATCATTTTCGCAATTCTTTTAATGTTCTCAGGCAGTATGTGGCAATAAACTCAACAGAGCTTTTTTACACAAAATAAAAAACGTTAACTTGTATATAAAGTCCTAGCAGTCAATGTCAAGCAGTCGATGTTATGCTGTGTACTGCCAGAAAAAAGGCTTGATTTCGATTTTTCGTTCTGAATCGATTGAAAATTTCTATCGATTTAAATCGCCGGATCACAATTAGTACTTGAGATTACCTAATCACCAAGAACAATGTTTTCCCACAAAAATAAAGCAAGCATTAGCATTTCTTGTATAGTTTCTAATTAGAAACATAGAAACGAAGGAATGCAGTTACTTATTATCCTGTAATATTGCGAGACTTTTGAAAGAATCTGAAAACATGTCCAAACTTCCTGTCTTTTTCACCCAATCGGTCTTGTTGAGTATGATGCGAATTTATTCTTAGCTTAAACAATAGACACGACAAATTATCATTGCAAATGTATGTTATCCCACAATTAATGTTCAAGGGAAAGCAAATGAAAAATTTCATAAGCCGCAGATAGAAGGGAGCATCGGAGACAAATAAATTTTACATGTATTTAGGCTATGCAAATTGGCTAAACAATATTAAACAATAAGTTTTGTATTCAGACAAATTGATTAACACTAGAACTACCAAATATGTCAAAAGTGTATGTGTAATGTTTTTATTATTTTACATAATGTTTTATTTTGAAATTCTGTATGAAAAAGAATCCTATGGAGAAATGGCATTTGCTAAATATAATTTAGACTTTTCGCTACGAAGTTAAAGTGGAAAACTGTATTGAACCAAGTTGTTAAGTTTAATTTTAATATATACACACTTCTAATAATAAATTTAAATTTGCCATATTGTGCTCTTGGGCGTGAGAGAAACTACGTTAAATACGTAATAGTGCCTTCACGCAACATTTCAAGGGCTAGGCTACTAATTAGATGTTTAGTAACTGTGAGTAATTGATTTATGCAAGTTAACGTTCACAAATGTAAGACACAAATCAATATCTGCAATAGAAAGAGTTCATGTGATTTTTAACTTGAAATACACTTAGAAACGCGAAAGTTAGTTAAGAATCACTTAAATTGTTTGAAGTAAGGTAACAGAAAACTACTCAATATTAACTGTGAACATTAATTTTAATTAGGAGAACTTACTTCACAATTGCATACTCCGCTACCTGCCATGCCTTCATCGCAAATACCATGTCCACTACATGGCGAATTTGCACCTCCGGGGCACTCTAAAATGCATAGTAAAAGAACAGAATTTAAATTTTAATTAATATATGAATTTGAACATATAAAATATTAGGAGGTTAGCAACACAATTTGCTATCAAATAATAGCAACATCATCAAAACTATGTAGTAAAATTGGCCAAATATATTTGCAGACCATTCCATTCATGCAGAAAATGGCCTATGATGAACAAATTTTAAATATTTAAAAGAAACAAAAATGAAATGATAACGCAGTGTGAATGCACTACTGTAATAATACGAAAGCTTTCTATTTCATTATACAAAGAATGTCGAAAGAAATCTTCTAATAACTAAAAACCAAGGGAATAGCCAGAGGGGCACCGTGCAATGAACCCCCTCACTAGGAGCGTCTTGCAACGCAAATGTGTGATTCATGAATTACCACGTTAATCTGTCAAGTTACCCCCAATTCTGGCTACGTCCCTGCTAAAACACCATAACAGAATCTTAAAATGTTTGATATCGTGCTTAACAAATGTAAATAGGGCCTGTGAATATTCGAAATTTCGAGTTGGGTCGAGTCAACTTGAGTTGTGTTAGTTTGATATTTAATACTACATTGCTTGTGTGCCCTATTGAAAGAAATGTATATAATTTTCAACAAAACAAATTATGACCCATTTTGGTTACGTCATATTGTCTAGCGAATGATCATAACTAATATCAAAGTGTTTGAATTGTGGTGTGTAAGATTTAAATTAAAAATATTTATTTTTTGACAAAATTTTTCACTTTCTAGTCATTCATAGAAACTGTTATAACCTGATTAGCATTCAAGTTGCTAAACAAACTTCATACATTTATTCAAAATGATAGTTGACAGGCCTTGATTTCTTGAATTTATTAAAATCAGCATTGATTTGTTAATATACTATAAGATACTTGAATTACCAATTACAAACGTGAATGCTGGAATTCATTTTGTCAATGGTAAAACAGTTGATTTAATAATAGTGATTGTACATTTATGATATTTATAAGCCTGGGTGCGCAGTCAAGACTTCAGATTCGAAATCCGACTCTACTCGAATTTTAAGGAACTGACCCGACTTGACTCGACGCGAATAAAAAATATCCTGAATGGCAAGGCCCTAATTTAATATACATATATACCAGAGGTGCAAAAATGAGTTTGCTTTTACTGAAAATTATTATTATTCACAATTTATTATAACCGCTCAGTTTAAACCAAAAAGTGTAAATATTTAGCTATAAAAAGAGAAAATATAAAAATCATGAAAAACCATTGATAAAACGCAGTTGCTTTACAACATGGTTTAAAACAAGGAGGTATATTCAACAAGCACACACCTGTGCATGAACTAAATTAATAATTTCTTACCATTCTGACAACTAGCTCCATAATAGCCTGAACAGCATTCTTGGCCTTTGACCAAGCATTGCGTATAGCACCCAGTGTTAATTGTGAGATGTGAAGAATTACTAAATGTATCAACTAATTCACAAAACCATGGACTAAAGTAAACGATTTGCCTAAATTGTTACGGCAAGTAACTTTTATATTTTGAATTTACACATTTCAAAATGATGAATTAAAGTAGTAATAAGCAACAAAACAAAGCGCTGATTAGAAAAAAATACTGCATAAGATTGTATAAACATGGAATTCCATAAAATTTCCATACAAAACATGGGCATGAGGAAAGATACTGTAAAATAAAATAGCACTTTTAAATCAAAAATTAAAAAAATTCAACATTATATCCATTAACCCTACTAAAATTATGTTTTTCGAAGAGAAAGCAATTTGGAGTTTAATATATTAAGTTAGCAATCTAAAAATGACATCTTTGGAACATTACAATGAATATCTTATTTACTATTGATTAATTTAGTTGACAAAATTTCTCAATTTACCACACATTTAACCAAAATTTTCCAGTACCCTCAGCATGAATTTCCATAAATAAAACCGTACAAGCAACCACAAGCAATACTGCGACTGGATGGCTAATAAATGTAATAAAATATGTTTATACCTGTAACAGAATAAATATAAAACATTTGGGAGGTAATACAAAAAACTACGAAATCGTTTTGGGAAAATTTACATAACTGAAATTTCCAAATTGGTCGTTGCTTGCGAATAAAAACTTTCAATTGGCAATGTTAACTTTAAAACACTGTTTGCATACATTTGATTTAAAAATACAGCTCAGAAAACAATTACATAATATTTATTTGAGTATGAATTTCACAAATTATTTCTCTTTATACAAACAAAAATAGTAAATTATATATCTTACTACAGTGTAGGAAAACAGCGTTCAGCAATAAGAACTAGAAATATTCAAAGGGATGGTGCTAAAATTATTTTTAATGCTACTATAAACTTACGCAATTCAGAGAATCTATTTAGTAATTCAGAAAGCCAATATATTTATTTTCTTAATAAATTTTTTCGGTAGAAACATTCAATTGTAACACTATATACATACTAATAAAATACTAAACATTTTTGTAAATCAATTGCTAGAAATACATACTTTTATACTATTTTTTAGAAATCTAGCTTGATGATAAAAAACAAAAATATTGAAAAACATCTGAAATATTTGATAAAAGATATCAAAAAATTGCAAGTAGTAAGTAATGAATGAAAAAATGTTAACAAAATATACCTTGGAAATCGTGGCACTACGTAGGAGCAAAAACGTACTCCAACATAAGGGTCTGTATTCTGAGCAATACCGTCTGTACATTGTGAACCCATATTCGATATGCAAGCTATGCATTCTTGGCGAACTACACGATGTTGCACAAAACAGCTTTGTGAAGCATTTAAGACAGCTATTAAAATGATGATGAAGGCATTCATATGCTAAATCCAAAAAATTGGTATTAGTAGTAATCCACAAATTTATTCAAAATTATGAATTGAAATTCATTTGAAATTACATGTTGGCATAATGCCCGTCCCTTCAGTTTAATATTTCTAACATAAATAATTCTATACCATTATCGAAATTACGATAAAAAATCTTTAAACACATTTATTAAATTATTTTATATATCTATTATAAATTTTATACTAATTAAAAATTAGGGAAATTTTAATTGAGCCAAATAGACTGCATCAATTTCATTTTGATATTTCAAAACTTAAGTTACTTAAGAAATTTAGCAAAAATACGAAAATTTATGCATTGATAAGTTGTGAATGTTAACTCTTCAATTTAATTTTGACTTATCTACATGTTGCCTTAGCAGCAAGTGGTTATATTGTTAGAGCTATTTTCTATTAACAAAAATTTCTATAAAAAAAATTAATATTGCAAAAATACCAGTGTCAATTATATACTAGGCTTTAAACCATATTTGATGGCATCCTTAATTCAATTATATTGCCATTGCTACCAATTTTATTTTAATTAAAATTATAGTGAATTGATGGATTAAGACACTTTTCAAGTAAACACATTTGTTCTAAAATGCTTGAATTGGAGAGAAAACTGTTTACATCAATAAATGCATTAAAATTTCAAAGATTCAGATAGGAAAATTTAATGAGTTATCAAAGATTTAAATGGTTCATTATTTCATATAAACTTGTGATATTAAAAATTATATATACTGCTATATTAATTATTGCTATTTTGGGTGCACTAGGTGACTTTAAATTGAAATTAATATAAAAATTGTATTTATTGGCTTTCCAAAAATTCCAGTTACAAGGCTAACTAATGTTCTTCTATTGTTAAGACTTAGGAATGGGAAATATAATGTATGTAAACTTTTCAATTCTAAATTTTATGTTTACATCTATTATAGTTAATTATATTGTCATCAAATCGGCCATTTCCATTGTTGACAAGAACAAATTTATCTTCCATGTGCCCTTTGTAATATTGAAATCTTATATTATTTGATGCATATTGCTTTTCATCAAATTTTTATGGAAATTTTTCCCAAATAAAATTCTGCTTAGAAGTTCTAATAATTTATTATTTTTTGAATTAATACTAATCTTTTATTGCTTAATAACTTAGATTGTCAATTATTATATTTCTCTTTTATGTATAATATTGTGGCTATTGCTTTTCTAAAGGAGCATTACAAAATAAACTTTTGATATTAAATGAAAAAAATTGATATTATTTTTAAATTTACTCTAAATTAACTAAAGATTATATGGCAAAGAATTTTGTCATCAAGTTGGAGTTCTGTGCACTAAATTGCTTGAAACATCACAAATTATCATTAAAAATATTTTTTCATGATAGCAGAAATTCAAATTAAAATACAAGGAATTCATTATATAATTTTTTGCAAATTGTCAAATGGATGTAATGTTTTTGTAGAGAGTAAAAGCAAGGTGAAGGAAGAAGTTTAAAGGCTGACTTGTCACATTTTGATGCTTTCCATAATGAGATGTAAGTACATTCAAAATAAGTTAGACATATTTAGGTAGATAGTTAACATAGTGTAATGGCTTTGTACTGTAAAAATATCTGCATCCTTTAGCCCCTTATGTGCCCCACCACAAAGCTGGGGTTGTATATGTATTTTAGAGTAACTTCAATTAGAAAACACCTCTGTAGTGTACATTAGGATATTTACTGTTGCTCCAATTTATTAAATAGAAGTAAATATTTTTGTACTGTCTCTAGACCATGTTCAATGACTTCTCAAAATCATAGTTTTCTACACAATAAATCAGCTTTTATTATTTTTCCTGAAATCCAATAGCAGTTTATGTAAAGGTTTAAATTTTTCAATTAGCAAATGAGTGAAAATCAATTAAAGGATTTTCAAGTTTAATAAGGTAATGGCATTGTGCATAGACTGTCAGATAGAGTCATGTCTTCCTTTAAGTTTACAGTGACAGCCTATGACACAAAATTTGCTTGAACAATTCATTTGTTAAAGTTAGGACATGGTTCAATTCTGGACTTCACATACAAAAACTTTTCTATTTAGATTTTGTCATTTGTTTCTCATGATGACTTACTTCAATAAGATGGCCACTATCAGAAGAAGAAGGCAAAATAAAAATGTGTTTTAGTTGTAACCTCATTGTAGATTTAGTTATATCCTTATTTACTATCTTTGCTTTGAACTATAGTTTATTGTGTTTAATTAACCATGTTTCTCTCAGTTATGAATAAATGACTTCCATTTGTTGTACTCTATAATAGTGATAATTTATGAATTTGATAACTTCAATAGAGCCTAATCTTAGGAATGCTGTTGTCAGTCTAATTTCTATAAAAAGAAAACAAAGATTTTTATGCTGTCTATTTACCAGAGATGCTTTCTTTTTACCCAATTTATTTTTGAAAACTCAAACAATGAATGTTTGCTAATTTAACTAGCAAAAGCATTCTCAAATGATAATCCCTAACATGTTTAGGAGTGACTAATTAATAATTCAAAGAAGATAAAGAATATAATCATTTATGCCTTCATTTGATATAGTTTCATGTTTTCACTCAGGCAATCTCACATAATGATTACCATTGAGAATAAATTGTTTTGATTAGGTTTGAAGTACATTTGTAATGTAGCATTGGCATGGAAATCACCAATTGTCATAGTTCCTTATCTAGTGTGGCATAATGACATTTCTACATTCTTGGAACTTTCATTATTTCTTTCAATTACAATTTCAATTTTATTATTATTAATTATTTCCAATTGTATTTTGGCAAAGAGAAAAAGTGCTATTCATATATTAGTTTGAATTTCTGCTGATTTTGAAATGCTGTAAAATTGAGCAGAAACCAATTTTGTACTTGCCACAAATTCACCTACACTTTCAAAGTATGCTTTTGTTTACAGATACTAGATTTTGTATATATATCTGAGTTTTGTTCATTTTTTTACTTCTTCAATTTATTCTCAGTAAATTCATTTTACTTTTATTTTCTCTTGTTTTGAATTTACTGAATTATGCTTTCTAATTTTCAACTATTTTGTTAAGGTGCACTCAGACAGTGGATGAGTTTAGTGATATATCCTTTAACTTATTTTAGGTATACAGCTAGGGCATTTGTACTGATTGTCATTCATTATTAAAATGGTTATTAATGCTTTCACCTAAATTGAGGTAAAGAACACACTAAGCATAGGTTATTTTACTTAGCACTTAGGTTTATCACTTTCACCCAAGAGTTAGGGCTTCTTTACTCTTAATCTAATTAGGGCTCTAGTCTTATGCAACTTGTCTAAAAGGTTATCAGCATTGAGTCACCCAAGTGTGGCACTCTTCCCTAACATGATCTCCTGTATACTTTTAACTTTTTTTAGAAAAGGATATAATGACAAGAGGAGTTAGTTAATTATGTGTAGCATAGGTCAATCCACACATCAGCTAAAAACTCTCAATAAGATAGAATAGTAGGAATGCAGACTGATTTCTCACCAATGCCACATGGCAATGACCACAGGACCCTGAGTACATGAATTGTTTCATAATTAACTATACAACTGTCAGTGGAAGCTCTGAATTAACCAACTGGAAGATGTTGAACCCTATTAAGAAAGGATGGAATCTTTCTATGATTGGACACAGATAGAACTATCAGTTATCAATGTGCTGTTAAGAAGTCAGAAAATTTTTTTTAGAATTGCAGTAAACCCTAGCAATCCTACTTAGTTATGATTAGACCAGTCAATTAAGTTCACCAGTTGAAATCTTAACTTCAAAGAATTAGAATGTCTTATACAAGAAGTCAGAAATCAAAATTGTCTCACAAAAAAGCCTGTCAGACCCCACCAGCATCTGAGGATGTACATACTCAAGAAGAACTCCTCAAGTGAAATGCATTCCTTGAAAATAAATTTACTGAAATTAGTGAAAAATTTGACCTCATGCAGATTGAAAACACCAGGTGATTTGACCAATTCTACTAAGAAAACCAATCCTTTTGTGATAAAATTAATTCACTTTACCAGGAAAAAATTGACCTAGAAGCCAATTGCAATCAACAAAAGAAAGGATAGCTACACAATCTTAAGTTCCACAAATTAGAAGAAAATAACAGTAACCTCCAAAAAGAGACAGAAACAGTGAATTATTAAAAATTCAAATTATTAAAGACAAACACAAACTTATTTAAACAAGTTTATCAATGTAATGTTCAAAATCTACATATCACAGGACAACTAATCTCTCAGGAAGCAGAAAATGCAGCATTACAAAAAGAAATAGAACACAGTTAACTAGTTTGAATTTTTTTGGAATGTAGCAATGCCAAAGATTGCTAAAATACCCAATCCAAATGTAAAAAATTTGGGACATCATGTACATCAGTCCCCTACCACTGGTAAAAATTATTTTTCTCACTCAATGCCTATTGCCATTGACACTTTACTGAAATGGGATCAATCCCTGAATCTAGATTTTGATAATAATATAATTCAACAATTAAATAACAAATTTGATTCAATTAATGATAAATTACAAAATTTAGAAAATCCAATGCAAAATAAAAAAATCTTTTTCTCTAAACTACTGGTATCACCTATTAATGATAATCTTAAAATTAGAATGGCACCAGGAAATTCTCTGGAAAGGCTGATGGAACCTCTCCAACTTTTGAAAAATGGTTCTATTTGTATGAACGAAGTTGAATTGTACAACATGACAGCCAGGAACATGCACTTGCTCAATTTCCCAGTTTTCTCATTTGGAAAGCTTACAACTACTATCTCACTTTAGATACTTCAATTAAGTCAGACTATGGTTTACTCATCCAGAACTTTTGCAATCAATTTGCATGCACCTGCTCCATGCAGTCAATGTAAGATACTATTGAATAACACTATGTACAAGAAAGATGATATAGAAGAATATATCTTGCAAGTCAAATGACTCCATAGGCTCAGTAGAACCTCAACAGAGTATTCTTCATATTTTTTGTTCACTGACGTCATGTACAGTATGCTATTATCAATTCATGGCTGATTTATACAAAAATGAGGTCCTGATGATAAACTACCAACATTCATCAAGAAAGCTGTCAAGGCTAAACTCCAAATAGACAATTATTCCAAAATATCAAACCAAATTAAAATTAGCATTGCTGAATCTTCTTTTATATCTAAGACAACCAAACTTTCTATAAAACATTCATCTACAAATATTGATTCTAAAACTAAACAAGAACAAACAATTTCTGATAAATCATCTAAGGAAATAAATTTGAACAAAGTTTACTGCAGGAATTGTGGATAAAAGGTACATAGCAGTCCAAACTGCACAAAAAATACACTTAATCACCAATCACAGATGCTATTATACAGATTATTCCAACACAGAGGACAAATATGATTTAAATTAATAAGAGCATTGACTCTCAGCTGAGCACATCATATCCCAATAACAGCAACATTAAATAGAAACAACATACCTATGACTATTAACAGAGTTGTTGTTCAGGCAACTGTAGAAACTGGTGCATCTGTTCCTATTAGTTCAGATATGTGTGCTAATTTAATTGGCATCACAAGAAATGATATTTAATCCTGCAACCATCATCTCATCAATACTTCTGGCAATTACCTTAATACTAAAGGGTTAATCAAATCATTAGATTTCACAATTGCTAACAATGACTTCATCCATGATATGCTTATTGTTGACACAACAAACCACACACTTCCTTGAGTTAATCCTCAGCAAGGATTTCCTTGAAAAATACAGTTGCATAATTAATTTCCAGGATAAAACACTAACAATTGATCTGAAGAACACAAATACCACCACACATTTACAAGCTGTTAACCATCAATCCATTACACTATATCTTATTGGAACACTAAAATCAAGCCTCTTAGTTGGTGTTTTCTCACCTTGGAGTTGAAAACCCATATTATCTCTGATATTGTCATTGACAATCAGCAGGGATTGAATTCTAAAAAAGTTGTAATTCTTGCATCCATATTAAAAAGCTGAGATAATAAAGTCACCATTGCTATTTTGAATAAAAGTCATAATTTATATTTTGATTACTGTCACACCATCCAATATAGAAATTTTCACATTACCAATTGTTAACCTAATAAAAAGGAAACCAAAACCTGTATTATCATTGCAAATACTAGATAATAAGAACAACAACACTACAAATCCAGAAATTAATGCAACCACACATCCTCATCTAACTTTAGAACAAATTCATAATTTGAATTTGGTATTGAAAAACCATTCATCAATATTTAATTTTGATAAAATCAGTGTTGGCAAAAGACTTTAGAGAGGAGCACTGAATTGAGACCACACACAATTGTACAATACACTAACCAGCCTGTCCTGTACCAGAACAGCTTAAACAGGAATAAAATTATTACTGATTTACTTAACAATGGTATAATACAACCATCCAAAAGCCCTTCATCCATCACTGACTGTATTCATAAAACAAAACAACAAGTATCATCTTTGCATTGATTTAGAAAGCTAAACAACATAACAAAAAAGATGCTTTTCCTTTGCCACATATCAATAAAATACTGTATACCACTTGCCAGAATTCCTTCTTCACCACACTCAACTTGTGCAAAGCCTATTGGCAAATTCTAATGCACAAATCAGATATTGAGAAAACAGCTTTTATCACATCATATGATCTTTTTGAGTGGCTTTATATGGCCTTTGGGCTATGCAATGCTCTGCAACCTTCCAATGTTACATCACTAAAATACTACAAACATCCAATAACAATTTGGAAGATTGTGCCACTGTATATATTGATGACATTTTAATACCATTCAAAACTGTTGATGAGCACATTAATAAGTTAGAAAAGATATTACATTTATTAACACAATCTGTCTTAAAAATTAACAGTAAAAAATGCAAATTACTTCAACCATCTGTAACTTTCCTAGTGCAACAAATTCAGAAAAATATAATTAGTTTAAAAGAAGGTGCCTAATCTACAATAAATATAATTTTACCTTTAAACAACAAAGAGATTTACAACAAATATTAGGTTTCTTTAAGACTATTCACATGTCTAATTTATTAAAAGGTAAAGTGCCTTTCAAATGGTCATGGCAACAACAAACCAAACTCAATAAATTGAAAACCAAATTAAATAAATTACCAAGCTTAAATACACCTGACATCTCCAAGGAGTTCATCATTGACTGTGATGCTAGTTCCATCTCAATAGGTGCTACATTAATTCAATTTATCAATGTTACCAAATCTCCAATTCAATTTTTTGTTTGAAAACTCAAACCAACAGAGCTTAACTATATGTCCACCAAATTTGAAATGCTTTTTTCTATTTCTTACTCAATCAGTCACTTCTTACAGTTCACACTGACAATTCTGGGCTCATTTGGCTAAAGCAATTTTCAGGTGACTGCTCCAACATAATAGCTCATTGGATCAAATATCTAACAAATTTCATTTTTACCATCATTCATTGAATAGGAAAACAACATACTAATGCTGATTTAATGACAGCTCTTCCTTACTACCATTGGGATGACACAAAAAATATTTGATAGGGTCCCATTTTCCTTTAACTCTAAATCAACATACAATAATCTCCATATCCTAAACACTGATAGACAAGGCACCCAATATTACACATACAACTTAAAGAGGAAATATCAGAAATAGAAATAATAATACACCAGAAAAATGATATGGAATTAACACAAATCATTAATAAATTAATACATCCAGATACACAATTAAATAAAACATTTAAATTTTTAATTTCCTACAAATGACAACTAATAACTAATGGTTTTCTATTTGTAGCAGATAAGCACCATGATGAAATTGCAATTCCCAAATACTACAAATGAGAAATAACATGCAAATTCCATGAAAGAGGCCATGTCAGTGCCATCCAAACTGAAAATACATTAAACACACAATTTATTTGTCTCAGCCTTAGAGCAATTATATATGAAGTAATAAATAAATTTAAGACCTGTGTCATCACTAACACTGCACACTTTCCTTTACAACACAGTGTATTACAACAAATTACAACACCAAATCAAATAATACACATTGATATCAAACAATTGTCCTAGGATGATGATGCTACTAATACATCCTTATAATGGTTGACAAATTCACTAAGTATGCAAATATAATACCCATTATTGATTAAACAGCACAAACAATTCCATCAACTATTTTGCATAATTGGATACTGCACTTAGGTCCAATGACCACAATTGTTACTGAGTGTGGCACACAAATTGAAAGTTCATTGACACAAGAACTATTACATCAACTTGAAATTCTTCATTAGCACTATAAAATGTTTAAGTAAAACATTACTTAATGTAGCATAATCCAAAGCATAATGCTGCTAATGAAGAAAGAAGATCAGATGATTAGGTCAAAACTAAGATCGAATTATGATTATTAATTGGAAAAACAATTTAAGTTTAATTATCAGATTATCTTTGTAAATGCAGCCAAGTAATAACATAGCAAATTAGTACTTGTCATCAAATTTTGACCAAATGAAGTGGGCGTATTTGCTTCCATTATTTTTAGCCATTTTGGCAGACAATACAAATTTTTATTTCAAATGACAGGTACTTTTTGAAAGTTAACTATAAATAAGTGAGAAATCATTTTGGAAATTGTTGAAGTAAATTCTTTGAAAATCTTATCTTTAGATTTTAGATTGGTTTGATTATTTATACAGAATCTCAAGCTCAACAGTAAATGCAGTAGTAGTGCTTTGGGAACACATTGGGAGCAACTTGATGTGAAAGCAATAGGTGAACTAGACAACTACAAAAAGATGAAAGAAATATTACTAAAAAATCTGTAAATTCTTTGAAAATCTTATCTTT
>CABFPE010000005.1:934536-949138 GCA_900660155.1 Hofstenia miamia | reverse complement strand
TGCGGTATATATATATATATATATATATATATATATTGGAAGTAATTATACTGAGCTTTGCAATATTCATTTTTGAACGCTATGAAAAATATAGACCGGTTTCGATTCTGAATATCATCATCAGTAACAAATATTTAGAATTGACTACACTATTGTAATACAAAATTACTGCATGCACACTAGAAAAAATTTAATGATATCATGCTTTGTCCCTTATTTAGTAATTAATGTTTCTTTGTTTGCTTGATGATTAAGGCTTCGCCTATTTTAAGATGTTGTGTTTCTTAGTTGTATGTAAAAATTTTTTTCTTTAGCTTGGTGTTCATGGATAAATATTTCTGATCTTAAGTGTCCGTTAATATGCTCCTTCTTCATTCTTGTTACCAAATGTCGCTTTGTTTCCCCCGACGTATTATTTTTCACAATCATCACATTTATAATTGTAGACAACAGAGGAAACTAAGTTTCTTTGGAATTGGATCTTTATTTTGGAACATATCTTTAGTTTTATACGATGTAAATATAGGAACAATCTTTGTCTATTTTAAATTTGTATTCATAGTTGTTATTTTCTTCATTAAACTTTGAATTTGGTTACATACATAAGGAAGATTTAAATATACATTGATCTTGGTTTCATCAAGCTTTTCTATTTTATTGTCTTCTTTGTTATTGCAAAATAAAGTGTTTAAATATTGTTTGATTAATTTGTGCGGATAACCATTATCATCACGTATTTTAAAAATTTTGTTGGTGGCATCTGTAAGGTGTTTGTAATTTGAGGATGTAAGTTTAGCCCTATTAAACAAAGCTTTGATATTATTTATTTTGTATGCTTTTGTTACAATTTGAATGGTAAGGAATGTATAATCCAGAATTTGACTTTTTTATGTGCCAACTAGTTTCGTATTTCTTAGTAAAATTATGTACGCACACATCTAGCAAATTTAGTTTGTTGTTTACTTGACATTCCATGGTGAATTGAATATCTTTAAGATATTTTAGAAAATTGTTTGCTTCATCTTTTTCTTTAAATATTGCAAACACATTATCGACATATCTACAATGTTAATGTGGTTTGGGTATAGATGCTTCTTTAAAATTACTTTCAATGATGTCCATTGAAAATGCTGCCATTGTTGGACTTAGGGCTGATCCCATTGCCATTCCTTCAAATTGGTTAAAAAAATTTATTATTAAAGAGGAATGAAGTATTTAGACAACAAATATTTAGTAATTTACGCAATGTTTTAAAGACTAATTGAAATTTGTTCTTCTGTAATAAGTTTTATAATGTGATCAGTTGTCATTTTTGCTGGGATGTTTGTAAAAAAAGACTTAACATATCATAACTAACGAGAAATTTATTTTTTAGATTTGAATCAAATGATAATTTGGAGAGAAAATCAGGAGTGTCTTTCATTGGTTGGAATATATGGTTTTAATAATTTGTCAAGCCATTTTGTCAAACTTACATTTTGAAAATTCGTTGTTGATAGCATAGGTCTCATTGGAGGATTCGTTACATCTTATGAATTTTTAGGAGACCATATAGTCGACAGGGTTGTGAATCTGTACTTCTAAATTTTTCATAAAGTTCTTTGCTCAATTCTCCATTCTTTTTCATTTCTAAAAGTTTTTTATTAAATTTCTCTTCTTTTTTCACAAATTTTGATGAAATATTAGTGTTACATTCACTTTCAAATTTTATTTTGTCATATAAATTTGCTTACATATTAGTTGTGTACATCGACTTTTTCATTACTATAATTCTATTACCTTTATCAAATTTGGATATATTCAGGGTGTTCATTAAGTCTCTCCGTGATTTTAATCTGATCTGCAGGCACATACAAATTTTACAATGGTTGTTTTACGTCTAAAGCTTGCTCACACATTGGAAATTACGTAGCATGTAAATTTAGTAGAAATTATTCATTTAACAAAAAGTCTATCAATTTTAAAATGTTGACAATGGAGTAAAAAATTTATGTTGTTTTGTAATTTCATTCTTTACAATCTGTGGTGGCTCTTCAACTCAAATGGAGAAATGATTTCGCAACAACCCCTCCATTTGACAAGACAATTACTGCATTGTATGCGAAATTTGGGGATATGAGAACCCAAGCAACTTTGCTGAGGTCCCTTGAGCATCACCAAAGGTCAATGTTTTGGTGGCTTTTTCATCCACAAAACTCATTGGACCTTCTTTTTTCCTACCTATACTGTGAAAGCAACAGATTATTTGGCAATGCTTCCTACATTCTTTGAACCTGAACTGAAGACTTGTCGTTGCTTTAGTCGCGTTTTCTTCCAACAAGATGCCGCAACACCACATTGAAGTACAGATGTCAGAAACTTCCTCAACGAAAATTTTTTCGAACAGTGGATTGGCAGAGGTGCTTGGGTGTCATGGGCTCCAAGAAATCCCGATCTCGCACCTCTGGACTTTTTCTTTTGGGACATACAAAAAATATAGCTTATGCAAAAAACAAAAATATTGACGATCTCAAAGATTCCACAAGGAAAGCATGCAATGAAATTGATACCGAAATGCTTAAAAGAACAGTGGAAAACTGCATTTCAAGATTTCAGATGTGTTCCAACAAAGATGGTGGTCATATTGAACAGATGTTATAGAATTTAAAACTTTAGTACATTAGCTTTGAAAATACATTCATTTGAATACTGAGTTACTTTTTATTTAAATACAATGATGCAAATAAATCACGGAGGAACTTAATGACGACCCTGTATATTGAGTTACCTGAAGAAAGTTCTTTTAAGGATCGAATTAGAGTTTTTGCTTTTCTTGGTATTTGAGGTTGTTTTTGGATATCTCTACGCCAGTTTTCACAATCATTTGATATTTTTTCCTTGTGAATTAGAAGAAATGTTCTCCGTCAATCTGGCTTTTATCGCATTAAATTTGCTAGGCCAGCTCATATTCATACCAAATGATAGAGCAGTTTCTTCATTTTTTGTTAGTGTTCGATGTGAAAGGTTTATGACTGTGTTTTTAACACTAAGATTTTCAATTTGGGATTTACTTTTTTGAATTAGGTTACTTAATTTTGTTGCATGACGGTGTTTTATTGCATTTAGTTGCTTGTGGTTATCAATTCATAGTAACTGTAAAATATAATCTTGATGTTGCACACAGTTTTTAAGTAAACATTCAAAATTTGAATGATAGAAGAATTAGTAAAAAATACAATAAATCCTCGAGTCTAAAAATTATATCTGTAAGCATCTCACTAAGTTCCGGGTAAGATGTACTTAGAGTGCCTAAATGCTGATTCGATAATTGTGGTTAAATTTCGTTTGTTAAATTAATAGATAACGTATATGCGAGGACAAAATTATTATAGCATGGCAAATGCGCTTATGCACCCTGCTTACACTTACCTTAAAAAGCAACCTTCAAAGTTTGAGGGTGCAGTTACTACATGGTGGCGGCTTATGCAGGAGGATTTACGGTAATTTTTTACCTAAAAATGCAAACTTTCACCTTACAAAATTTACAGTATTTACCAAAAAACTTTTTTTGCATATTCTTTTTGCCTTGAAATTTGAAATACCTAGGTATAATTTTTTTATTGAAATTTGGGGTTTTTCAAGGAAAACAGAATTTCTAACAGCACCATAGAAGCAGTTTAACATAAAAAGGCAAGAAATATGTTCAACCTTACAAAATGTTACATATCCCCAGTTTATTAAAACTGCAATGAATTTTTCGACTTTGATAATAAATGAAA
Organism: Hofstenia miamia; assembly: GCA_900660155.1. Lineage (NCBI taxonomy): Eukaryota > Metazoa > Xenacoelomorpha > Acoela > Hofsteniidae > Hofstenia > Hofstenia miamia. Next base: position 945,380 of record CABFPE010000005.1, on the reverse strand, counting down.
AGGATTCAAATTTCATAATCATGACTATTACGTTACAGAGAAATAAATGCACCGAATGGGTACATTTTAAAATCTGATTTTCTTAAGAAAAAATCTATAAATAGCTTCTTTTTGTGAAAATATTTTGATAAAATGTTGTGCGCTAATAAGCCATGTAATTGTAACTGCATAATTAATAGACCTTTCTTCTTAAGGAATTCCTGAGCTTTCCAACCTGCTATAATCTAGACCTCGTACAGAAATATTTAAAGTTTACATAGTGCAAATAAATAAAATACCGATCATTTTTTAGGCAATATACTGCGGTATCGGTATTTTTCGGTATTGTCAAAATAATGCGGTAACGGCGGACTACCGACACTAAATTTTATTCGCTTTCTCAATAATTACTATTTATTAACTGTGATGAAAGGGGCACACTGAATATATTCAATGTCACTAACTTTAGACGGCCTGTAGTAGGCAGGGGCGTAGCATGGAAAATTTCGGAAAAGGACCACCTGTACTGATATAAAATTTGCAAAAAATTTTAAATACAACATTAATTTCATTTTAATTCAACATTCTTATGTGTACACCTATGTTTGTTTTGCAATGTGAAACCATAAGATATCTATGGTTATGTACAAGACGATATGGTATCGCGTTGGTAATGTACAAATGTAATGTTCATTTTTTACAATATTACATTTGAATCATTGATATCCAAAAGCTATGGAGGTGTTCTTTGATAAAGGTGTAAAGTGTCTAGCTCAAGTATATGATAAATCAATTCAAACCATCATCATTAATAGCAATATACATAATTCGTTTTTTACGCATTTACTAGCAACAATGTATGCGCCTTGATTGTCCAACATTTTTTGCAAGATGAAACTCCATGCCACTTTTCAAAATTACTCTAAAAGATTAATGTATTTTACCAACCTTAATTCATCATCTGTTTTTATAAATCAATGAAAATTTAGGCAGAATTTGAAGATGTTCACAGAAGCAGCAGGTAAAATTTGAGCTGAGGAATTTGTAAAGTCCTTGGTCAGCTTTGCATGTCTTGTCTTATGTATTTAAGAATGCATGCAAACAGTGGTGCACAATGAATGATTGCTAAAACAATACTTGCCAATATTTCAACATAGTTTTCATTTTTTGGTAAGAATGTCATTAATAATTCATCAATTTTCGCAATTTTGTCGTACCAAGATTGATTTGCAGATGCACATTTTGCAATACAACATGCATCTGCATGCAAGCTAAGAAGAGACTGTACACAATAACAATTTTTAGATGAAAATCATAAATATATTTTTAATTTTTTCACTCATATATCTTGTTATGGATGCCAATTTAAACCAAGAGTTTATATAAATGCAAAATTAATTATGAAAAAGTAAATCATCAACATGATACTACAAAACAGCCTAGCTTACAATAAAACGGAGTCTTTAATATAGAATTCTTCATTAGCCAATCGCTAAAAGCCCCGACGAAAAGCAATCATTATCACGGAGTTTGATTTCATCAGGCGTCGCGCTAGTACGAAGAAATCCTCAACAAAATTCACATTATTAACAGGCACAGAATCGACTGGCCATTGCTCTTTGTTGATTCGCTACTTAACCGAATGCGTAGAAAATCTAGATAGCATTATTAAATCAAGCTCCGTCGTTTCTTCATAGACATTGAGTAGCAGTTTTTTAATTAATTTGTAACTATATATTAAACGTAATAGTTAAGCTCAATCACTTCAAAATATGGAAATTTGTATTATTTCTTCATATATTTATAGGTTTATAAATATATTTTATAAGAATATCTAGTGGGGTTCCCACAGCAGTGCAAAAAGTTGTTCCAAGAAAGGATCATGAAAATAATGGAGGGATCGTAATTCAATCATATGTAGTAACTAAGACTTCTAATAAAAACGTTTTTTGTTGCACCTTAGGCAACATGGACAAGTATTTGAAATCATCCAGACCTTGACCTGCCAGGTCTACGCAGGCTTAAATAGATTCCCTTAGAGTATTAAAGTCTGAAGACCGGACATCTTATCACAGTCTTCCCCTTCTCAAGCTGTGCTTTACTATCTTTAAGATTCTTAAATAAAATTCAATTCCCTTAAGATAAGATAAGATAAGATAAAGAATTGTTTTAGTAGTGAAAGCGTTAATATCTTTCATGGTTCGGCAATTTAATTAAATTTTTTAAATTATTTTGCTGAAAACTGAATTTTTAAAAGTTTTTCAAGACATATCGCTATTCTCAATTTAAATCGAGTACTTGTAATAGAAGAAATCTTTAAATATCACTGCGTAAAATATTATCTTAGAAAATACTTGTACATTGTGTACATGTTATCATTACCACGATTGAGTAATACAGTACCTAAACATGGATTTTTAGTAGTTCTTATGTTGGCAACAATGGGTGTTGCATTCACTGATTGTGTGATAGATGGCTTAGTAACGCAACTATCGCAATGTGAACCTGAGAAGATACGTGGGAGATTAATCACTCAGACTAGAATTGGTGAGAAGCTCGGGAGATTACTTGCTCTTCTATTGGTTGGTGCAACGTAATAAGCTTTGTTAACTTATATTAAAACGTACATATTTGATGTATTCACTACAATTCAAACGATAATCTTAAGTTCTGCGGACAGGTTCCCAAAATTTTAAAGCTATAAATAAAATTCAAATTTAAATTACAAAATTTATATTGTAATTTAATTGCATTGTGTGTTATGAAATTTTCCCTATTTATTACATTGCAACTTTCAGTTTGAAGTTGTAGCATGATTACAATTATTTTTTAAATAAAATCTTTGAAAGCAAATAAACAAATATATTTGTAAAAAATTGACTTCAGATAATTTTTATGCCGCTTAGAGTTAATTCTGCTTAAATACACATTTCTGCACATGTAATATGAGACATACGCTATATATATATATATATATATATATATATATATATATATATATAGAAATAGCATTAAACACTAATTCGTTTCAGTTGCCGTGTGAGGTTGATATGCAGAACACCACATTGCACCTAAAATTCTTAAAACTTTTTCAAGAAAATTAACACTGTTGTAAATAGGGAAGCTAATAGATGCTAGTTCTAATCAAAATAAAACATAGATAGCTAAATTTATATATTTAGCCTATCTATGATATAACTCTAACTTCATGGCAGGTGTAATTGTTCAAAACCTAAATTTTGTACATGTAAGATGCACACTCTAAAAATTCTAAATTTACTTTCTATTTCCGTGACATTATACATTTCGAAATTTTTATTACTGAGACATTTGAAATTTCATCTATATAGTGACTAGATTTTCTAGGTTGAATTCAGCTGCATATGGAGGCACATTTTGCATGGGAATGGAGTTCAATGAGACAACTATAATAATTTCGTTGATGATAATTAGTGGGGCTATTTATGCCATATTCTTCACTAATGAGTTAGATTACGAAACTAACACAAAACACTTCGTGCAAACTAAAAGATCTTCTGATGTATCGGTTGATATTCTTGAAGAAATTCCTCAAATTGAGAGCTTTCATCATCGTGAAAAGAGAAGAAAGAGCGCATATGAGCTGTACACAATAGCTCGCCCTAGGACCACAATTTTGAGGTCGAATCTAAACACCTTGAAGCTTCTTATTGGTTCCCCGCATTATCAGAAGTTGCTTCTATTTATTCTTGCTCTGACTTGCATGCCGCGAACTACTGCTGATAGCATGGTGGAGAGAAATTGGCTGCAGCTTCAACCTGTTGTCAGAAATTTTTTTACAGCTATGATTATATTTATTGAAGTGGGAGGTGTTTGGTTATATTCAAAATATTGTTTAAATTTTAATTGGAGGTATATCATAATCATTCAAGGTATATCTCATAGTATAGCTCAGGTAAAACTTTACTCTTCCATTAATTTATGTTGATAATAAGTTAGCTTTTTTATTGTTAGCGATTAACTCGCATATTGGTTTTTTAAATCTTACTGTTTTATAACAATACCATACTTATTTGCATGTCAAGATGAAGTCGATTAGGACTCAAATATGCTTTTTAAAAAACTGACTTTTCGGATTGTGAAGTTCAGATATTAAGTACGGGTAAATATAGGTTAGTCAGAAATACATATATTTTGGGTTTTTGAATCAGAATGCTTTCAAAATGTTCTAGAAATTTCCACTCATTTCCTAAAATTTTCTAATATTTTGATCCAATTTCAAATTTTTCTGCATGTGTACAAGCAAGGACATACATATATTAATATATTAATGTATTAATGTCCTTGGTACAAAGTGCAATCCATACGTCCACAGCTAACTTGATTTAAGTTGCGTGTGATAAGTCCCATAATCTCTACTATTATATGCCATCTTTCTGTTCAATATTTGGTTATAAAAATTTCGTCCTCTCGATGGTAGCAAGTTTTCTACTTGGTTTTATTCTGAAGACGTTCTAAGCTTTTCCTTAACATTCCACTTATTATTTTAAATTAAATAATTGCTATGACTAGTGCTGTCCATCACATATTTAACCTGATTAACCGGACCGGATTTCTTCTTAACTTAACCGGATTTTAACCATTTTTAATCGGATGCTTAGAAATTATCTGATTCACCTGTAAAAAATTCGAATTATCCAAAGATTTGTCTATAAATAAATCCTAGAATTTAGAATAAATCAATCTAATTGCAATAAAGTCTGGCAACAACAATGCGAATTAAAGCTTGTAGAAGTCGATGAATCATTTCTAACAAATTTGAGGTCAGGATTTAAAGCATTACAAAATTCTATTACGTGTACCTAATAGTTTTAACCAAACCAATTATAGCACATGTTTTAATTCAAATGCAATTTCTGTTCATATTATTGTCAATTTGACGAACTACTAGTAGGGTTCTGAAGAACCATTTAGTCCTATGAGAGTTATTGGTCTCAGTAGCATGGAACTAGAAGAAAATATTTCAGTCGACTGAGATTAACATGGGGCTGCAACAAAAATGAAGAACAATGAACTACTGATTTCAGAATATTACATATATTTTTTCCGATATTGATCAAATTAAAAATTTCATGGGTTTGGAATGTGATCAAATCCAATTTGACGAATGGGACTGAAACCAGAAAAATTCTGGTCATGCAGAACCCTATCCACTAGCACTAACAGTTATGGAAAGATGTGGAAATTAATGGAAAATGTAAAAATTTTCTTAAAATAGTTATAGAAATGGAATGGAAATGCAAGACAATCGCAAAGTAGTCAAAATTTAATTCAAAATCGTGGATTACAAAAGAAATTTGGAGGCAAAATAACTTAATTTTTTATTAATAGAATGAACAATGAATATAATTTAAGGAACTTAAACTAAAATCTTTAAATTTCAACACAATGGAGGAACAAAATGGGAAATTACATTGATGAGAAATTGCTAGGAAAGTCGTTTGCTAGATGTCTCGAAGTTTTTTGTTGAGGTTAATGGAAGATCAACTAATGTTCAACCATTAAGAAATTTCTGAAGAAGTAGAAGTAAGTTGAATTGCAGTGAAGATGCACTATAATCCAATACATTGATTTTTGTTAATCAAAATTCCTTGCCTCTTACATCTATTTATTCTGCAATCATAGTTCGAAATCCAAAAGTTACTTTATGAACACTCTACAATTTCTAATTAATTACACCCATTGAAGAAATAAAATAATTGAAATTCTTCTAGGTATATAGGACATATTCTTCAATGATATTTCTATAGATGCCCCTGTTCCTTAAATATAGTACCGAATCTTTTATATATATATATATATATGTTAAGAGCAATTGACAGATTTTTCTATATTCTTTGTAGAAATTAGCTTTAGAAACTTCCTATAGTAATATTTGCTATGAATTTCTCCCTTTCCAAAAACCAAAGGAAATGACTACTTTTGAAACTATTTCTATTTCGCAAAGTATGGTATATATATTTACTCCAAATTTTAAACATGTTAAGGGGATAGTATTGACTTTCATCAAGACAAATACACATAAATTTCTGTATTACATTTTTTTACACGAGCTTTTAAGGCAGTGATGAGCTTCATTATTACATTTAACTACGTGCGAAGTCAGTTCTTTTGGTTTGCTGATGATATACTTTTTGCAGCTTCATTCTCCTGGATTATCATAATAATTAGTATGATCATTATTGAGTATGCACCAACAGGTTTGGAAAGCTTTGCTTATGCACTTTGTTGGACAGTTGCTCAGCTTGGGCAAGCATTTTCAGTTACGCTTTCCAATTGGATATTTGGATATTTCAAAGTCAACAGTGATGAACGTTTTCGCAGAGACTCTTCGTCTGATAGACGAATAATAATGCTCTCGTATTCACTAAGTTATATTGCTTCAACATTCGCGTTGATTAGTGTAGTTCTAATTCCTTCACAGAAGAAGCAAGCAGCAGAATGGCGGAAAAAGGGAAGAAACACAAGGTATACACTTAATACTAGTAATATATTTAGCCTAAAATCGTAAGGAACACAAAATAGAAATTTCCAATCAATGGCGAAGTGGAAGCATACGGATTTATGTCTTTAAAAAACACAAAACAATAAAAAATTTTAACTTTATGCATGTTCACCATAAGAAGAATACGTTCACTGATTACAATGCGAAATCTTAGCAAACTATTTCGACTAGATATTTACAAAATTTCTAATAAACACTCTAAGTCAACATTAACGTGAAGAGCGCTTACTTTCGCTAAATAGTTCATTTATCGATTGAAATTCAAGTAGGCAGTTGTCTTGGCAAGTGTCATCTCAAACTATAGGGGCGTTTATTTCGTACCATATATGACAACACAAAATAATTGTGAACATCATTCAATATTAGTGTCATTTTTATAAGGTACCCTGCGTGCCGTAAGTCACCAATCAAATGTTTGTTCTTTGTATAATTGTATTGTTTAGTGCCCATATTTAAAAAATTCATCTTTGTTAATGTTTTTATTATTACTAAATGTCCAGCATCTTCGTCTGCCAGGTTTACTAATCTATCCAAAATGGTACCGGTTGCAATACTAAGCACTTCGTCATTAACAACATTTATTTCTTCAAAAATGAACAATTTTACCTATTCTATGTCGTTGAGTTTTCTGAAGTAAACTTTTATTTCAGATATCCCCATAGCCAGAATTCAGCATCATTTAGATAGGGTGATCTTGGAGGGTTGATGTTTGGAAAATATGGATTGATAACTCCTTCTACAATCTATTTGTGTGCGTGTGTACTTGGGAAGAGAAGAGCAGAAAGCTTTGAGAATTTCCATATTATATTTTAAAATTATATGTAGGTGTTGAAAATAATTGTTGTTTACTAATAATTTGGCAAATTATGCATTTGTCAATGAGAATATTTGTGTTATTCATAATTAGCAGCCTCTGATAGCCATATTGTCTCTACGTTTTATTGGAGTGCAAATTTCCACCTACTCAGTGTGGTAGTTCAGATGTGCAGATCATTATGCAAATCATGTCAAGATTTATTGCTGGGTAGAATTATTCAGGGAAGTGTAGACATTTTCCTTTTATACATTTCCTTCTGATAGATGAATACGTACACAATGGTTGCAAATGTTGACCAGGATTGGATGCTTGTAAAAGAAAACTATAAATAATGAGTTTCTGAGACAAATGCCTGCTACCATTTCCATTTCTAAAGGGACTGTCAGATAAAGATAATTTTACAGTTAAAACACCACCCGGTACCAGTTCTGAGCGGCAAAACAAATAATAAATATATCATTGCAGTGGTTCGGCATTCTACAAGAAGAAGGCTTTGTAATGCAGATAGAAATCTTTCGCTAACATTGCCAAGCGTCATAGGTGCACAAGTAGATCATTTTATATAATTTCATGCTTGTTTTTGTAAAATTTTGTTTATCTGGAACTAACTTGTCAATTCCCCAAATTTTTTGGTTTTTGTAAATTTTATGCTTATCTGGAAATGACGTTNGTAAAACCTGTAATTTAAGGCCACCTGTAATTAAAGGCCGCCTGTAATAGAAGGCCACCCTAGCAAGGAGGTTGAAAATAGACCGCTCAGGTTTGTGTCTGAGACAGCTATCCACTTTTCTCTTTCAAGGATGGAGAAACGCACGGGTACGTACGCACACACACGCACACACAATTCAACGGGGTTTCAACTGATTTAAAACATTTGAAGTAGTTATGAAATTAAAATTTTTATAGACCTAAAAATACCAAAAANATACATATATATATATATATATATATATATATATAATACTTGCATTTCATAAATACATTAAATTTTATTTAGCAATCATCCTTTCGCATTTGCTTTATTCTTGGTTATGATATTACTTACTACTGTTACAATTCAATTACTCAGTTTAGTGGACTCAACAAAATGTTTGCGTATTGCTGGTGGACAAGGTTGTTAAATACTTCTGAATGTTCAAATATGTGATTTTAAAATTTGTATATACTAGAAATATAAATCCAAGTTTATGACGAAATATTAAGCATTTCTAATTAGAAAATCACAAATTAAATGACGCTAAAATTTGAAATCTCTTTGTTTCTGGTACTAAGATAGAACCCTTTAAGCATTAAATGTAGCTGCTGTCAATAGTGTTCTCTAAAGAATGTTCAAAGAAGTGTTTAGCTTAAAGACACTAATAATGTCATTTAGCTGAATTTCAAAAGTAAGACCAATTCGTTTATGCTTATATTAGCAACTTTTTACGCCATCTAGCGAAAAATATATGACAATGTACTATACGCTATTGTAACTTGAATATATTACAAAGTTTTACAAAACATCCCTATCATCAAAATGTTGCCGAGCCATTAGATAGACTGTCAACCATCGTTTAATTTTTCTGTCAAGGCATATTATAATCTTATGTGACTAGTCGAAAATTGTTGCATCATATTGAAAATATCTTGAATTTACTACAAATTTTTTATAAGAGTAAATAACATTAAAGATTGAAAATAGGTCACTTCAGTTTGAAAAATTAAAGAAGCAATAAAAAAGGCTATAAATAAACATATAATTCGAGAACCGTGAAAGTAGAATCTTTAGGAATAATCATTAACAAAAAATATAATTGGATCATGAAAAAAATGATTAATATAATTACAGATGATTTCAAAAATGCACAGTATCATGGCAATTAAAAGGAAAATGCAATTCATGCATTCAGAAACAATAGCTAAACTATTGAATTGGAGGCATTCGCACTCTCTACAGGAGGAATAACTATTCAAAATTGAATAGTATTGAAATCATGAGCAACACTGCATAAATTTATATTTGTTGAAGTCATTAAAGAGTGCATTTGATATTTAAGGGTTCAAAAAATTGGAAAATAACTATTGAAAGTTTAAAACAAAAATCATTGAAAATGAAAGAAATATCAAGAATTTCAGCCTATCATGTTACTTGAAATAACAACAACATATATATAAGTTCTCATGTACATATACATGTATTAAGTTTACAAACTTATTAAGAACATAGATAATGCAACTTTCTTCATATGAGCTTAGTTATGTCAGTAAATGTTTGTTTCTTGGTTAAGTTTATAAATTATATATAACTTAATAAATATTTTTACTTATTGTTATTGAGTTGCACATCTTATTCTATAATTAGTCAGATAATTGATATTTTGTTGTGTAATCATGTGTTTCAACTTCTTCTTAAAGATTGTAAAATTTTTTTTCACTTCTTGTACTTTAATCCAGTTTTTTCCATAGTGATATTGAAAAATTTAGGAGTCCGTTCTTCATTACTTTTCTATTATACTTAGTTTTACCAAATGTAATTGTTCTTTGATTTAAATGATTAGAAATGTTCGATTTTCTTTTCCAAAATATCGATAAACATCTAATATTTTGAAGAGCTTCTAATGATCTTAGATGATATTTACAAATTATTTCTTTTTTATTTTTGTTGCTAATTATGTTTATTCCCCATTTAAATACTTTCTCTAATTTCGATTTTGCCTTTTTATTTAAGTTCGTTAATAAACAAGGTGAGTACAAGAAATGGGATAAAAAAAGTAATCGAAAGAGTATTACCTTCCATTCTATTGGTATAAACTTTCAAATTTTTTTAATTGATCTTATACCATACGCCATTTTCTTTATGATATTGTTTGCTTCGTCTTCAAAATTCAATTTATTATCAATTACTACTCCCAAATATTTCATTTTTGGTGATTCCTGAATGATGTTGTTACATATCTTAATACTTTCTAATGTTGATTCATTTCTTCTATTCTTAATTACTATAAATATAGTTTTTTCAATATTTAGTTAGAATTGCATCTGTTAAGGAGCTGTGCTTCACTACCTAAGATATCGTTTTGTTTAAGAACTTCTAATCCCGCAACTGTTACTACAGAATTGGAAGAATTTGATTCAGCAGTTCATCAGTCTCTAGAAAGTATAGCAGGTTCAGCCGTTTCTGTGTCACAAAGACTACAAGCATCCTTGCCAATTTCTAAAGGAGGTCTTGGATTACCACTCGCGTCAACAATTGCTTCTGCAGCGTTCTTAGGGTCATATGTAGAAAATAAAGAACTATGTAATCAGATTGTTCCTATTGATGATTATATTTACTCTGTGCCATATCAGTGTTTGCAAGAACTTTCTAGCAAAGGAATAGCATTGACTGAAATGCCTTTAAACATGGCCCCAAAAGCACAGAAGTCTATTTGTTCACTTTTACAGCAAGTCAGCCAGAATACTTATTTATCCTCCAGTTTGTCTCCTCGCGATAAAGCAAGACATCTCTCTTGTTCCATACCAGGA
>CABFPE010000005.1:892152-925027 GCA_900660155.1 Hofstenia miamia | reverse complement strand
TATATATATATATATATATATATATATATCAAGGAGACCTCTACACCAGGCCTCGACGATGCTTGAACTGGAAAATTTACTGGAGGCTGGTTCTTCTTAACATGATATTTGATTTTCTTTACAGTATGAAGTACCGATTACATTTTCTACTACATAACAAAATTTCTTAACGATCGAATGAACATTGGTACTATAATCCGATATACAGAAGCATAATATTACTTATTCAGAGCTAAAATTAAAGCAACGCTATTTAAAAACTATTGTTAACTCTGATAGTTTTGACAAATTCAGCATTAAATCATTTTTTACAAAAAATTATTCAAAATAATGTTTGCAATTTTCTTTAAAACATTCGCAGCGAATGCTTTGCGAAAAATGGAGAAAATATCCATCAACTCCTTCCGAGAGGAAAGCCAGTCCTCCGCGTGAAACTATTTTCGTGTATTTTTCTATCTCCGAAGAATATAATTTTAAGCAAAATTGGGGTTCCCTTGCCGAAATGTATTGGTCCGAAAATCTTCCGACAGTTTCTGAACTAATTCTGGCAATTCCTGAATAATAGCTATCACCCTGCCATTAATAATAAAATCAAATTGATCTAGTCATCTCCATCAAAAAATCCTTTTGAAGAGCAATTCTAGCATAAACTGCAGAGATGTAAGAATTACATCTCAGCACTATCAAGATAATAGGCAAACTCCGTTCAATGTCATCGCTTGTGAAAAAAACCATTCATATAAATTCATGCTTGTATTCAACTGATGTCATTAGCAAGTAATCAGCGAGATTGCAAAGAACAATACAAGTATTTAACAAGGCTGTAGCTGTATCTTTGGAATTCTTTTCTGAAAATTAGTTGGTGACATATACAAAGCAAATTGCTTCAAAAAAATCCAATTTATTATCAGACGTTAATGATATAATGCGCCAATCATCTTCTCTAAATTTTATTCATTGAAAATTTATTGGAGAATTACCATTTTCCACCATCTTGACAACAGATCAATGAATGGAGTTCTGTCATTAGAAATATTCTTTGTTTTCTGACTGTAATTTTAGAAAACAACTTTAGAGGAAAACAAACAAGCTGTTTGTGTGAAATGCATGAAAAAGTTAGATCCCGGATAAACGAATGCGGTAATCTGAATCTGAAAAGAAATCTATTTGTTGTTAGCCTCGGTTTTCCAGTTTGCCCAAACACTTATGATCAAACGTAAGGTATTTGCAAATATATATAAAGAAATTGTGTCTTCCGCTGGTGATCTAGCTTTCGAGGTCGTTTAAAATGAGGGATTAAATAGCTTAAAAAGAGTTGATTTTTATGATAGTTATCAAGTTATCTGTGATAAATGCAATGACAACATCTGAAACCTGATAAATTGTTGATACGAGGTCTTTTCTTTTACTATTTAAAATTGGAATGTCGCATCAAGATTAGCAATTGGAATAGAATATTTTTGTAGACAGTATTGCGTATATCAGCTGACGTCCTATTTGTGCATTTTTTTACCTGCAAGTGGCTTTGGTACAACCGATGGAGGAGCATCTCTGAATACAGATGAGGAAACAGTGGGTACTGAAAAGCCTTCTTGCACTTTCTAAGAGAGACACAGTTACAAAATAACGATTGCTAAGTGAGTGTCTCACCCTTAACTTTGCATTTGTGGGCCGGTGCAATTTACAAACTCCAATTTTTGGAGATACAATTGTTCTTTCCCATTCAGATGCTTCATCAGCATTCCGGGGAAACGATAAATCGGAACTTTTTGTGGATTCAAGTAATATCCACTGGCATAATAACCTACACAGCATGTTTTCAAGCGATATTGAATGTTGTAAGATAAATGCAATTGCAATAAGCAATATTCATATTTGAATTAAATCCCCGGTGGGAAAATAATATGATTGTAATTTGTATCTCTGCTCTCTTCTATATCTCCACATAATGCATGTTCATACATTTAAGTGCCATTAATGTCATAATAGAAACTAATTCTAAATGTAATATATGTAATGAAGTAATAACTAAGTTTAAAGAATTTTGTTGGCGTAGTTGTATGTAAAACTTTGTATTTATCTAAAGATGTACTGGATTTTCACAAATTTGTCGTGATGTATATAGTTTGTCAATTTAATAAGAATTTTATTTGCTGCTAAATATAGTTATTCTAACTAGATTATGATTTTTCCCATTAAATCATGTTCAATATAAACCAACTTCCAATAATTATTTAATCTTATATGTTCTTGTACCCTGGTATAGAGTTCGTCTTGATATATACATATTTATATATATATATATATATATATATATATCTATATATATATAATTCTAGCCGGATTCTATTCAATATGTATGATGTTTGAAGTTTAGGTCAGTTTAGCTTTGTACTATATATACAATTAACAGACTTATTCTGATGAAATTGTCAGTTGATGGGCAAACAAATTGATTAGTATCACAGCACAGTAAATGAAGAAAACCACGTTCATTAAACCATCTATGTATTTCCTCTAGTCAGGGCTATTTTAGAAAGCGCTCAGTCACCCTTTTTGTTAAAAAATTTCCCAGAGCCCTGTTCCCTTGTTTGAATTTGTGATATTTTCACAGTCCAATAGTGAAAAGGGTACCCAAATGGTTAACTTCTTCTTCACATTTTTTATTATTTATTTATATATATTTACATATAACTGATTAAATGTTTTAGCTCGGGTTGGGCCCGGGTCTGCATTCCTTGCATGTTTTCTTCACTAATCTCAGCCCTATTTCTACTAGCGATTTTTGAACAATTTTATCCAAGCCTGTTAAGAAATATTGAAAGCCATTTACATGGAAAAAACTGAACGAAAAATTGTCAATTTTACAGATTGTATTGGTAATTTTCTTACAACAAAGTTCCCTGCTTGATAAAAATTGGACTTACTATTTAAATTTGTCATGTTTTGAAAAATTAATTATCATGCATTTTATATCTCTGTGAAATTTGTTTCTTCTCAATTGTACCACTTACGAACTTTTTATTCTGATTTGTCGTCTACATGGTTTGCAATTACAGTAGAAGGAGTGTAATTACTCTTACATGAGTGCCAATATACTGCATAAAATATTGGCTTTATTAAATTGTTTATAAGTTTAAGAGAAAATTTCAATTTTTATTATGAATTTCATTGCATCATGTTTATCATTGAATTCCTCATGGTAACGGTAGCAATATTAGATGGCATTTGAAAAAATGATTTTGTAACTTCTAAGCAATAAAGGATACAAAATTTTTGACATTCGTACTTGGGTGGAATGTTATGAAAATTGTCATAAACCAAGTATGGGGCAATAAGATATCGGAAATATTTCTTGGAGTAGAATTTCCTGAGTTGGCAATTGAGGACAACAGAATATAAAGCATGGGTTAGTCAGGGGATAAATTTCAACAAAATGTGGGGAAGTGCACAACTTCTGTTGGCGGGGTGGTGCAATTCACAAAAATTTGTCCCACTTTCATTTCTCACATATGTGATTCAGTTATATGTGTATTTATACTTATGGGAATAATATATATGATCATATATATGATTTAGGTAAAGGGACACCATTGCAAATGATGCCTCCTTTTTTTAATGCGAACGTTCATTGTTTGTATTTATCTCCATTCTCATTGGACAGTAAGCTTTTTAATTTCTGTTATTGTTATGATGAATAAGAATCTATATATTAGGTGAATTAAGCCTAATCACTTGAAATCATTTTGGGGGTTGTCTTAGCTCAAATTACATCCGTTTATTTATTGAGCCCAATATGAATTTTATTTACTTTCAAGATCATATAAACCTTAAAGATATTTAATTTAAGTAATTAATCAATTCAATATCTAAGCAACTTTTGACAAAAGCTATATAGAATTTCCCAACCTAGTAAATTACACCCAATCAGGGATTTAGTTGGCTGCACCCATTCTAACGTTGAGGCCCATGTAGTCTCATCTTGCTTTAAAATTTAGACTTGCTTAGTTCCATTTTCTAGCAATCCATAAACCAACCATGAAATTTGCAGACTACCCAGTGGCGAAATAGCCTATCGGTAGGTCAGAATGACAAAATTGCCAGGTAAATAATATATTGTAATTCGAAATTCACGATGTTATGATTTCAATCATTTCAACGTTTCATTTAAAATCATTTTGTATAAGATTTA
This sequence comes from Hofstenia miamia, assembly GCA_900660155.1. Classification (NCBI taxonomy): domain Eukaryota; kingdom Metazoa; phylum Xenacoelomorpha; order Acoela; family Hofsteniidae; genus Hofstenia; species Hofstenia miamia. The sequence goes on along the minus strand of CABFPE010000005.1, from coordinate 920,835 downwards.
CTTGAAATAACCGAAAGTTGCAAGAGAAGTACAAGAAATATGTAAAGATCTTGATATTCAGTTCAGAAATTTGATAAGGTAAACGAAATTCGGTGATCATCCAGTCCCACTATTACTGCTATTTGGAATAACTGTTTGACCCTTTTCACTCATTTTTGTAGAAGTGCAAAAGATGCCGGAGAAAACAACTTAGCAAGGAAATGCACTTAGATGAATTTTTAGATTATTTAGTTGCTGGTGATCGTCAAAGCAGAAGATGTCACTCCGAAACTCGAGAAATCTCAATGAATTGCAGCAAATATTAACTTAGTCTGTGTGTTAATGTAATTTTTGATAGTTTTTTTTTGGTGAAAGCAATATATAGAAGGGTGTGTGTAAGCGTTTTTACGACGGGTGTGGATGTGGAGGCCTAGCCTTCTTGAGTTAATAGGACTACACTACTCCACCCAAACCTGAAGTCTACTTTACATACTCACCCAATCACCAAGGCCAGCCATGCACAAAAATATTCTTCTAAAATAACCAAACTTCTGTACATAATATAGGCGTACATTATTTGGCAATAATTCTACTTTGGGAATGCTGGATTATTACATTTCCACCGAGTTGTTTTTTTGCGATACTAGTGCATAACCTAATTGGTTCAAAACCTCTAATAAGTAATATAAATTAAAAAACACAAATATTTACCACAAACAAAATAGTCCTGGTATCAGACCACTAATCTAGAGATACAAAGCCTTGATGCATTTACATATAGCCTACTTCATGTAGCTTCCAAATATTCCTTATTTTTTACCACTATACAAGGTATTTATGCCCCATGTAAATCTCATGCATTGCTGGTTGAACCATTTCATTGCCACATTGCAATCTCATAGAAATATTGTTATATTTAGCAATAAACTCTTATATACTTCCAAATCAGCTTGTGAAAAAATAACTCAAATATCCTTTCCGGCTTGATGTTAGCTATCTTGTTAAAAGCACCAGTTAAAATTGCTACATACCATTATATTTATGAAATCCCTAACACATTTTAGATAAATTATCGAACAATAAAGCATGCACAACTTTCCAACTTTCATGTTTCACTGAGAAGACAAGCAAAATGTATGATTTGCTCATAGGCCAGCCGTTTCTATACGATGATTCCCCCCCCTTCTGATTTCACTTGTGTCCAATTTGAAGCACTCCCCTTAGAACAGAATATTTTCATTAAATTACAACTTATTGTTTTGTTTGCAACATGCTCAAATACAATCTTACAAATTTGATAAGTTTTTCGAAATTTTATTTTTTCATAATACCCTTATTAAGAGTTAGGTCTTTGCAGTTTCGTTCATTGTCTACATTTCCTCTTTAATTAACATGATGTAAACATTTGAATTATTAAATGGTTTCATAAGATATTCTAGTTGTTTCGTATTCGGTTTTACTTAAATCGTAGTCGGTTTCATTTAAAGTATAATTAACCTTACTAATATTTTTTTTCAGGAGTTAGAGTGCCATCTCATTTTCATTCGAAATGGTGTACTCCCACCATTTTCCCATCCATTTCCACTGTAGTCGTCAAATGAGAACATATTTCCCGAAAGTTTAGTCTTAAAAATTAGCCTTATGTACAAAACTTTACCTTAGTAGTTTCCATAGTTATTCAGTTAGATAGTAGGGAATATATTTATCATCCGTTGGCAATTAGCGCTCTCAAGATAAGGTTGCATTATGCATGCAAAGGAAAATTTGAAATTTTAACATTCTCTTCTATATCTAATCACAATTCCTGATAACACAGTATGCAGTTCACTCAGTCACAAAATTCTATAGCACATATATTTCATGTACGCTATTATACGGACTTAATTTCCCATTTTCAGAGCATCCGTAGTAGTGCGATATAATTTCAAATCAAACTGTAATAGTTTCCCTTAATAAGTTGCAATCAACTCTACTTGTTTAAATGATAATCTAACTTAAATTGTGTTCTATTGTAGTAAGATTATGTGTATAAAGTAAAAACGTTTGAACTATTTCTTAAATTTTGTCTTTCACATCCAATCAGGGGTACATTTGCTTGTTAATAAATATTGACTTATAGATTTTAAAGCTGCTATCCGTGAACTAGTTATTTCTACCATATTGAAATTGCATTCATATTTAAGCAAGTTCGCTGAAGCTTTGGAAGTGTATCTTTTGAAAATATTCCCAAGACTGAGCAAGTTCTTGTATTAAAAAGCAATCTGAATCCTAGATGCTTAAATATCTTCTTTCAAATAATTTAACTGACTCAAAAATTATCATGAAGAATTTAAAAATTGAAATAAACCACAACAGAAACTTTTCCAAATTCTCTAAATACCATTTTAACCGAAAATTTTACAAATTTGCAAAAGTTTTTTTTTAAATTGGGAAATTTGTCTTTGGAATTTAACTGATTCTCTCTTGAAAAACTATTTAGCTTTAGGACAGATAAATTTCACGCCGATACAATTTCAACAAAAAGTGACAGATACAAATTTATGCCCCATATGTACTAGTTTTATTGGAAACTGCAAACACGTTTAAATTATTAGCAATGTCAAGCGACACTTGGGAAATCAATAAATGTTATTTCTAAAACAGGCAAGATTTCTTGAGTAAACTTGTCCTACCAGTTTCAAGAATATATTTAGTTCATGTCTGAGAAATTTGTCGTTAGCAAAGATAGAAGCACCTTCTAAATAAGAGACATTACAAAAACAGTTTAAGCACATGACGCTCTTTATGCTTGGCTTTCACAAAAAACAAGAAATATCGCAACAAAGCATTCAAGCTCTCGCAATATTTAATCTTCAGAAAACCAGTAGCTCTAAAGACATCGGAACAGCTGCTTACATATATTTTTTGTAGATAGACCGTCGAAGATCTTTCGGGTTACGAATTAAAATTGAACACGAAAAAGGAGTCAACTTTCTATCTTGTGCTGTTTTAAGATTTTAAATATCTTTATTAGTTAAACCATCAGATTTTAAAAAAATTCCTAGTGAAATTAGGTTAAAGTTGCAGTAACTGATATCGTAGTTGGCATTAGTAGTAACTTATCCTGCATTCCTCTTAAAATTCAATGTCTTACTTAAAATGTGTTATACCCAAGTATACTCACTATTCAAATCAATATTTGCTTTATAATTTTGACTGTTTCTTATTTTCTAAGCGATACTCACATTACTGAAATCTTGATTCTTTGTCTACTTTAAAAATCGACAGAATCGTGTTTTTCGCTGCGCTTACTCTTCAAATTCTTCATTTGAAATTCATATCATTCAGGTCAAACTTCCTCCAATAAAAAAAATCTTCAGAATATTTTCCTTCGTTAGCAAATTACGTATTGGCAACTATGACTTTGATGTAAATTATTATCTATTACTTTTCTTAAGAACCTTTAATTCAAAGTTATCCAAATATTTAACTTTTTAAATCTTTTAAATTTATAAGTCAAAATTATTTTATTGTTACCTTATGTCACTTAGGCGTAAAATTCATTATTTTAATATTATTTTTTTTTAATTATTTTTTTATTATTATGTTCATTATTATTATTAATGCACTTTTGGAATAAAATGCACTTTTTGAATAATCGAAAACAGCGTGTAAAATTAGACGGAATTTTTTCAGACTATACAACTACAAATCTTGGAGTTTCACAATGCACAGCATTAGGGCCTATCTTATTGTAAACGATATGTCTCGATCATTAAAAAGGAAACTATTTACCAATACGCTGATGACACATGTATTATTAGAACATCGAAAAATCCATTTGAGGCTACTAAGTTTTTGACTAAAGACATTAAATCATTGATTACGTATTTTGATAATAGATTAAAAATTAATGCAAATAAAACTCAATTTATTATATTTGCACCAAAGGAATATCAAAAGATTTCTGAAATTATCAAAATTAACATAAATAAAAATGTAATTGAGCAATGTAAATCAGTGTGTTATTTAGGAGTAACAATTGATCAAGATTTAAAATTTAATGAATTTTTGTCTTTAAAATTATGAAAAATGGCATCTGGAATTAAATTTTTATATCATTTACGGCACCTAGGGAAATCATATCATAAACAGTTTATTAATTCTTTTGTAATCAGTGAATTTAGTTATTGCTGCTTTTTCTTTCAACATATAACTACTAGAAATAGAACATCATTATCAAAAATGTACAACTGGCCTTTGAGATCACTCAATTAATCCCCAAACAAAATTCCGTCAGAGACTTAATATCAACGTATAAGATACTATCACCTTTATATTACATCCAATATCAATCGCTCTGCATAATGCATAAATATGTTAATAGCTCAAATTCCTTTAAGTTCCTAAATGATTTCCTAAAGCACAATCAAAGAAACAAAAAACTTTTTAGCAATTTCAATCGCAAAGATTCATTTACATTTGTGTGTTCGAAATTGTGGAATGATCTCAATGTAGAAATTAAAACTGAAAAAAATTATAAGCATTTTAAGAAAAAAATAAAGGAAATTTTCCTGGAAAAGCAATCATTTATAGGAATTGCAAATGAATTAAACACCTGGACTCAATTTATATAAATTTTAAGCCCTTTAAGTAAGGTGCATATTTATATTTTTGTATATTTATATTTGTTTGTGTGTATTTGTTTGTGTTAATTTGTAGTTATTGTTATTAACTTATGCAATAAATTGGCTTAAACTTTTATTATTATTATTATTATTATTATTATTATTATTATTATATTTTGACAAAATCAGTGTATTCCATTCTTGAGCTAATGAACTCAATTCTTCATTACGCAGAAATTTAAGAAAATTATTAATACAAAATCTACAACATCTATGATGAAAAATTAAAAATTTCATTCATAAATTTGATGTGCAGTAATTTACTTCAAGGATATATGAAGTCGCTTGTAATTTTCCTTGTTTCCTATAAAACATTTAGCGTCTAATGTTTCAATCTAATGTGCTTCTAGCTAGTAATAAGTTTCAATTCTTATTTCTAGAACAAATTAACCTCAAGGATTCCAATGAAATAATTAGCGTCCAATGTTATTTTGATTATGGCATTTCCTTCATTTGATTGGCCACAATTTTCGACCTATGCGCGTGTCTACAGTATAACGAATAACTCATAACATACTTTTTCTAGTCATTACAAAACAAGTACATGCACAGTGTGTAACGTACTAAGTCAATTTCTGGAATTACTTTGTATACCACTTCAAAAGCACAGCAATTACAATTGCCTCCAATAAATGTAATCTCTTCAAAAATAATTGTGATCACATGCAATTGAAGTATTTGTAAGGATGGTATGTTATTATAGCTATATTTTATAAATATTCACTGCTTTGAATAGATGCAGATATTGGTAATTGCTGGAGTAGCACTACAATTCTCTTTTGTTTTGCCATTTTTGTAAGTGATTTTATTTCAACTGGCTGTAGTTATTAAATATTCATGTCTTTTCTAAACCAATAATTGATTCATATTGATTTTTGCGTTAAGTGTTATCATTGCTTATTTAATTTATGGGTCGCCACTTTGTTAATATTAAATTATTTATTTGTTTTAAGTGAATTTACAACAGCATGTCTTTTTCTACCATTATTGCCTTATTAGATCTGACAAATAACGTTTAAATATCAGTCTAAATTTAGTCCAATTTGCATATGATATTTAATTGTTTTAAACGCTAAATACAAATTAGTTGTGAAGCAGCACAGTTTAAGCATAGCAGGTCTATTACTTGGGCTAACGCCATGAGGTTGAATTTGCAATTGTGTGAATAAAAAGAATAACAGTCAGAGATTTAAATAAAATTTTGCTCTAATCTGCAATGGAAGAGATTGAGGAATTTTTCATAGGCCTATTCAAATGTTTCATTTTGTTCATATCTGGAAAAAGACTAATACAGTTACTTTGTTACCAGTTGTATTAATAGTTTTTAATGTAACTGGTTCGTGTTTCTGGTGATTACTTTTATTACTATGACTACAGGCAAAAACCGTTCCGAGTTGGGAGATCGTTACTTCATTGACCTCTTCCTTGCATGTATTCCTGCTGACAGTTTAACAAAATCTAATGTTTGCGAAATATGTGAATATAATGAAAAGAATAACAGAACCCTAAAAGAAATCTCAGTTCTGTTTTGATATCTCTTACATCGAGCGTGCACTAGTCAAATATTCAGGTATTGGAACGGGTTTTGCCATGTAATAGAAAAAACTGATTAGCCTGTTTTAGCTATGTCTTAAATTTTTTTGATTATTTCAGATGGGTAATCTCAACTTCTTATATTTTACCGAAAAACTTAACAATTTACTGCAAACATTTTCTGTTTATTTTTTATACTCGGATAATTTTATGGGGATTTTTAGTTATTTTGTTTTACAGAATTGGCTTTTGCGGATTAATTTAATTATTTTGATTGATTTTTGGAAATAATAGGTGAACATTCAGAAGTTCATAGGAAAATTTGAGTGAATTGGTATTTGAAGTTCTGATTGGGTTAAAAGTTTTTAAATGTTTTATATTCTTAAATGTTTATGTTCTAAGCGTCGTAGAATAAGTGCGTATTCAATAAAAAAACTATTTTGACTCTCTATGTGCTTTGTATTTATTTCCTGAGACTTTCTTTTCTAGTATTTAATGCATTTTCTTAATATTGAGAAATATGTTGCTTATCTTTTTTAGCTATATTATATTATCTGTTAAATTTTTTGAAATGTTCTTACCCTGATTTTATTCAATTTGTTTATTTTTCACATCATGGTATAGTTAACAATTGTTCCTAATTATATATTATAACTAACTTAATAATTCAACTGAAACTATGAGCATCACATCGTTCAAAATTATACATATACGAATCAAAGACAGTGGCATATTTATTTTCACTCCAGAATTCAGATTTACATCAGTAAATAACTAAGCGGAAGTTCATCTAGAAACTAATGTTTGAAATTGATTGTTATGCTAATGCGAACTGGTCATGACAAATTTTTACTACTGCAAATATCTGATTTCTGTGCGATTATTGATTGCTTGAGAGGAATTAGTCAGATATTCATAGATACAATTACTTTCTTAAAAGGTATTATTCTTTTTAAAATAAATTAAAAAATAAAACGGAAAGACAATTTGAATAAAATTTTTAAATTTGTTGAAAGTATTACGATGTAAAGTACTANGATAAACGTCGACAGAAAAGGAGAGGCAATTACAACAATTACGTTGAAGGAAGAGATAACAGAGGAAGAGATAATCGAAAAACAAAAAGAAGATATAATTCTAGAAGAAATCAGAGGAGAAATTGAAAACACACAATTGACGTTAGGAAAAAATGCGAGGAATTACTACAGAAGATTTAACTGGAAATTGAACAAAAATGGATTGTTATATGCAGCAGGTAGAATGAACAGAATAGCAATACCGAAGTACTATAAAAGAGATATAGTACGAAAAGCCCATGAGAGAGGACATCTCAGAATTACACAGACGGAAATGACATTTAAATCGAAATATATAACAACAGGATTACGCAAAATAGTGGAGTCGTGATTAATAAGTGTATGTCTGTTAAATAATAAACAACACTTCCCAACACAAAGAGCGCCATTGGAAAAGATAATAGTGACGCGACCGAATGAGATAGTGCATATAGATTTAGAAATGTTGTCAAAGGATGATGAAGGGTATCAGTATATCCTAGTAATGATAGATAATTTTACACGATACGCCAGAATTGTACCAATGAAAAACACAACAGCAGAAGAAACAGCGAATATAATAATGAAAGAATGGATATTAAAACTAGGACCTATGGAAAAGATAATCACCGATAAGGGAACACAGTTCAAAAGTGCGCTATTTCAAGAGATGTCAAAACTGTTAGAAATTGAAAGTGAGAGAACGACTGCATATCACCCACAAGCAAATGGGGCAATCGAACGATTAAACAGAACATTAATAAAACTGATTANATTATAACTAACTTAATAATTCAACTGAAACTATGAGCATCACATCGTTCAAAATTATACATATACGAATCAAAGACAGTGGCATATTTATTTTCACTCCAGAATTCAGATTTACATCAGTAAATAACTAAGCGGAAGTTCATCTAGAAACTAATGTTTGAAATTGATTGTTATGCTAATGCGAACTGGTCATGACAAATTTTTACTACTGCAAATATCTGATTTCTGTGCGATTATTGATTGCTTGAGAGGAATTAGTCAGATATTCATAGATACAATTACTTTCTTAAAAGGTATTATTCTTTTTAAAATAAATTAAAAAATAAAACGGAAAGACAATTTGAATAAAATTTTTAAATTTGTTGAAAGTATTACGATGTAAAGTACTATACATATTTTTTTCTAGCTTCCACTTTTTTATCCATAAATATTCATTCGTTGCCTCCGACCTACACATAGTAACCTGTTAGACATAGGGTTTTGTACTCGAGGCATGATAACAGCACGAATACACAAAAATTTTCGTGTGTTTACACAATTGTACATGTACAACCTACACAATATCCTTGAAATACTCAGAAACAAACAAATCACTGAATACATGGTAGATAACGACGGTTTTGCAAGATTATGAAACCCCCATTTTCAATCTTTTATTCATACCTAAAAGATTTGGTCCCACTGAAAGACAGTTCTCTACATACAACATTTGATGTTCCAATAGGAGAAACCGGCATCTGTTAACACCCATTGAGCTTCTTGGTCAGCTTCTGTTTTCTAGGGTAATCTAAAAGTATGATATTCATCAGCTAGGCTGTGTTTGAATTTATGCGATTATGCGATACAAGAACAACATTCTACACAGAAACGCCATGCGGGATAAAATCGATCTACATCAATTGAAAGGATAAGAATCAATTTCAAATCTTACTCAGTGCTATGTATAATGAATAAATTTCATTTCATCCCAATCATTTTCATCCATAATATAGTTTTTGAAAATTTCTGTAATTCCTTAATGACAGATTGATTACTTAGCATAGACAAAAACTTTGCATTTCTCCTCAATAGATATTTGAGATCGTGATTCATTTTACAAGAAAGCCGCCCCTTAAATTTTAAACACTATTTGGCATTTTTCATAAACCTTCAGTTATCTTGAAATTTCCCCAAAAATTTCCATAGAAATCACATTGGGTATAGTCTTTTTAGAAAGTACAAAATGGGCTTAAGTCTAAGTAAAACCTGTGGGGTTCATATTTCTGTTTACTTTCTAATGAATTGTTGGAAAACACAATTGATTTGGATTTAACTTTATTGTAATATGAATAATCTATCTTCAGTTAATTTCTTCAAATTTCAAAGTTATGAGATACCATCTGTGTTAATTATTTAAGTTTTTAGCTATTTCTATTCAATTTGTTCAATTAATTATTTCATTAGCTTAGTTTTTGATTTTTTTCACCAATCGGAAACTTTTCTTTTAACTTAGTGTATTCTGGAGTACTTTATAATCAGTTCGTTAAAAACACTTGATTGCTCCTGTTGGATGAACACTTCATAAATCACAGTAATTGCATAGAAACCCTTTGTAATTTAATGATTTTATAAATTTAGTAAACTATTTAATGTCTTGTGCAGAAATACACTGAAATTTATTTCGTTCAAAGATGAGGATTAATTATCTAAATAGTAATTCTATGACGTTCAATTTTCTATAAAAATTTGGTTTACATTTTGGGAATTATTTCAATATTGGTAACAAATTTAATAAATTCAAAATCTGTTATTGCATGTACCTGCAAAAGTTTTGCCTAGAATACTTTTAAATTTAGAATTGATTTTTATATAAGTATATATCAAAAAACTGATTCAGAAGTTTTTAAGGATAAAAAAAATTTGCTTGCTGTTTATCTTAACAATCACAGCTTTGTTTGCTTCTTTACCGTTGATTTGAACTGTGAGCGCTTTATAACTATTGGACATTAAAAATGAGTGAAATGATCTACTAGAGTGAGTGTTTTTGTTGAAAAACTTTTACTTTAATAATAATGAATATTTTATATATTATAATTAAGCGCTTTATATATTTTCATTGATAATTTAGAAAAGTTTTTTATAATTCTTCAATCCAAATATTTCTTTGATGCCTTCGGCTTATTCATTAATTGGTTAGCTAAGCAATTTCCGCTGTGAGAAGCTTTGTGCATTTCCTTATAAATTAATTGGACTTGCTATTGTGCACTCATAAAATATGATTTATTATATTATTTATGAACTTATTGTCTATATAACCTTTAAATTCACTAATTGCTTTTTTCTTAAAATTGTTTTCTAATGCTTTCAATGAAACTATGTTGATTATGGCTCATAAATTCAAATTTCCTTGTTTGGCCATCTACTTGCTTCTAAGACAAAATTCATGACAATACAGATATTTTTGTCAAAATATGTATAAAAAATTTACAACTTCTTGTTTTTTAAAGCAGCATCACTACTTAAAACAACATATTACTTTCACTGCTGGTAACTCGACTTCCTGTTCACATGCTTCCCAGCAAATTTAGCCTCTATTCTTTTCCATCGAAGCCCCAAAAAAACATAATCAGAAATTTTACAATATCATGTGGTAATTTAATCATTATTTCAAAATCTATTGAAGTAATTGCTCTTCGAATTTGTAATGGAATAGCATAAAATTTTCTATCTTCAATAATATCAACATGTGACATTATTGTTGAAATGATTTTTCAAAACTAGCTATTAATATGGGATTCAGGTAGTGCATTCTTGCAGAAACGGGCCCAGGGTCACAATAGAATAATATGTGGGGCCAAAATGGGACCATTTCTAGTGGAATCGGGAGCAAGTCATCATTTGGAATTATTACATTTGCTAAGCTGAACTGTGGCTCTAATATTTCTTTTGAGTAATCTGGTTAATACAGGGTGTTGCAAAAAAAACGAAACCCAGATTCAGAATCTTGTATCTCGAAGACTAATGAAGCTATCATATTTTCACAAGCATCACTGTATTTATCTACCTTTTGCTTATTATTGGTAAAATTTTTAAATGAAATTGATCTACATTGCCAGAGCAGTGGCTTTTCAAAATAATGTTGTAAAATTTTTTTATGCTATTGGTATCTTAGATACTTAATGTTGGATAAGAACCATACATCAGCATCAAAAACTCATATATTTTTATCCTTCTAAACCCTAAGGAATGCAGCTATCAAAAGAGCAAAGAGTTTTCGTGGAGACTAAGTTTCTGCAAACTGAAAGTATTCAAGATGTTCAAGCTTTATTTGAAGAACAGTTTCCAGATAGACCTTCTCTTAACAAGACTACAATCTGTATAACTTTCCAAAAAATATCGGAAAGAAATTAACAATAAATATTTTCATATTTCGTACCCATGTCAAGCAAAAATTTTACAACAATATTTTGAAAAGCCACTGCTTTGGCACTGTAGATCAATTTCATTTGAAAATTTTACCAATAATGACCAAAAGGTAGATAAATACAGTGATGCTTGTGAAAATATGATAGCTTCATTAGTCTTCGAGATGCAAGATTTTGAATCTGGGTTTCGTTTTATTTGCAACACCCTGTATATTCATAAATTTGGCAATGGGATCAGAAATAAATGTAGGAAACCGGGATTAATTGGAATGGACCGACTCTCAATGAGCAAAAATATGTAGTCTAACAGATTTCTAGTACTCGAGTGCCTTATGGGAAAACACACACCCCATTCTTAAATCTAACCATAGTCAAAAACCTAAGCCGTACAATAACTGGACACACGCATAGGCTAAGGAATATCTTAGAATCAGAGAAATCTGAGAATAACAAGAATGAAGAAGAACAATGTATGACACAATCATTAATTGTATTTTCTATATTGCCTTAAAATTAGAAATAAGGTGATTCCTTGAAAATAATTTAGAAAACACTCTTAGTTTTAGGAATTCTGTAATTGAGACATAAAATTCAATAGGATTATCAACATATATGAATGTTAAGCATAGGACTTGGTTTATGGCATATTAATTATCGCAATTAATTCAAGTTCGAAAGTAATTACCTATATATATATATATATATATATTAGATTTTTTCCCCTCTTTTTGCTATGGAAAATGCAAAAACCTTGCATTTGGCGGGAAATGATCCGAATTTTCTAAGGCATTTAGCGGGAATCGCACTTTTTCCCCAAAAACCTTATTTTTTGGCCATTCCTTCCGCAGTATTCACTCGAACTTAAATATATTTACCATGGGGTTATGTAAATTAGAGACACTATCCTGCGAAATTTCAAAGATTTATGTTTGAAAACCCTGTTAAGATGAGGTTTTAAAAAACATTTAGCGGGAGATATAAATATATATATATATAAATGCATCAAGTTATTCATATGTAAAGCTTAAAGTCAATTGCATTTAGTTGGCAAGAAACTTCGTATCCAAAATATCACACACCTCCAACTCTCAATGAAATAGTGGAGGAAGCAACAGTAGAAAAACTAAGCCAGCTCAAGAGAACTAAAAGAACGCCTGTCAATGATACTGAACTAGAGGTTTCCAGAGAAAAAAGTAAACGTATGACGAAGCTTCTGGATAATCTTTTAAAAAAATACGATATGTATATTCGGCCAGGGTTTGGAGGTTAGTTTCTTTAATTGTAACAAATTATAACTATGATATGTATACGTTCCAATATATTTGCTTGTTCCGATCTGTTGGTTTTAATGTCCCTCGTCAAGTTCTGGATTTTGAAAAAATTATAAAAATATGCACTAAGACATGCTTAAGCAATTGTGAAATACCCACATTCCCATATATCTTGCTTCTGTTTTTCGATAGTCAGATACATTCGGTTGTGGGGTTCGTATTTTTCCATCTCTGAGAACATCCTATGTATTTGCAAACACATATGGGTGTGTTGTATAGCACATCATGAAATCCTATTTATGCACACAAAATCAAATTTATTTACTGCAAAAACAGTTGCAATATCCATCAGGATTTTGAGATCCGTATTTTATGATGTTTTATATTTTTTTTCTCGAGATTGCTTATAATTCCAATTTGAAATTCTCCGGGTTACTAATATTTTAATATAATCAGAAACATGTAATTTGTATATTGAGATTTGAAATATAGAATGAATGTACATCAACACAACAACATAAAAACAAACAGCAGAGTCAAAACATGAATTAATGCAATACAACAATAACACAGCACTTCTCATGCATATTTCACAGTTTTACACGCTCACATTTCACAGAAATACGCTTATGTATTCAACTTAAGTTCAAATATGCCATAAGCGCATGCAGAATGCGTAAAACTTAACCCAATTCAAACATACATAGAAATATGCATTATGCACTTATATAAATCCTAGCACCATCTCAATCCCACCTGACCCATTACATAGGATTTTTTCATTCTTTACAAAACTTCTACTAAATAACCTATTAAGTTCAAAAATTACTAATTTAGAACTGCTCTAAACCAACAGATTATACAAACGGATAAAATATGGATAAATCACTGCCACATTCTGCTACAAATTTATATTAAAAAACTCTCAAATGATAATTACATGCACGGCGACTGCCTTCCAAACCTGTCTTAAACTCACGATTTTCAACCACCTATTTTCTAATTGTATTGACAACATGTTAGATCTGCTATTATTCTTAGTTGGGGAATTCAATTAATATTCCTATTATATGGCAGAAATTACATTATTTTACATATTAAAAATTTATTTAGAAAATTGGAAGTCGCCTAATCTAGATGTAACTATATGTAATATTTATGTAAGGATAATATCAGGTAAAAATTCTTCAAAGTTTGTGCACTCCGCTATAGAAGTTCTATAAATCCATTTTTATAACACCTAGGACAGCTCCTGCATTTATTTGACGTAACTAAGAATGAAAGCATTGATAAAATATATTTTCTTTGTATTTGAGGAGAAACACTAATTCATCTGGAACTGAGACTTTACCCAATAATGGTTCACTATAGTATTTTGTATGTTTAATACATTTTTTCTAACTGTGTTCAATTTCAACTCTAATTTAATTTCTACTGACAATATTCCAAATATTTGTTCAGTATTTACCTGACATGTACTGTTTTCTTAGAATAGGCTCTCAATGAATTACAATGGCTTAAAAAATTTCACCATTCTTCAAATCTATTGAGATAACTTAAAGATATATTTGATAAAAAATTAAACACGTGATCATTGCGTCAAATTATACAATGCTCACGTTATGTTGAGCTCCTTCAAAAACATCTATCGCAAGTTATGTTTGCAACTTGCAACATCGTTTCATAATTTTAAAATTAATAGCAGCTTCATAAATCACGTGACTTACACTTCTGAATGATATTTCACATGTGTAAGTGAAAACAGCAAAGCATTAACAACAGACACACGGTGATCAAATTTAATAAAGAAACTGAGAAACGCATTCTGATTATCACCTAGTGGTATTTACCTGTCAGCTTAAGCCTGTGGAGAGCTATGCAATGTGATCTAATAACAGTGTTATAAATGCCTTTATAGATTGTTCCATAATATGCCATTTACTTTTCTACAAATATCTAGCAATAACCCAGGATGTCAATTTATATCAAGCTTTTCTATGGGCGAATCTGAATCAATTAAAAATCCAAAAAAACCTTGAATACATTATTCAACTAGTATAAAAAATTGTTCAAGTAATTGTTTGTAAGGGCAGCTGCGACATATATATATATATATATATATATATAAATAAATAAAATGATATAGGGTGTTCTAAAAGTTGCATAATATGCTGTTTTACATTAATAAATTAGATATTTATAATAAATATACATAATTGGCTCCAGGAAAAGCATTTTAAATTACCTCTAGTTCTATAACTTAAGTATTAGATTTTTGAAATTTTAACCTTTTAGTAATTTACGATGTGAATTTCAAAAAACATTGAAATTGGCAAAAGTATCTAAATCAGATCTAAATTTTTCTGAAGTAGAAACGCAATTCCAACCTACAGTAAATAATGAAAATATGTAATATTTCTTCAGATGTCGAGGATGCTGGAAATTCCGTTTTCTGCAAGTTTGGATATTTGTCGCTTCTTACAAAAACATTAAAACTCTCTCAAAATGGAAGAAATAATACAATCCTTCAGGTTCAATTACCTCCTAAAAACATTCAAAAGAAAATGGAGCAAGAGCCAATTTGTTTAAAATTGAGTGCAAGTGAATGAGAAAACATCAAACAACTACATTCAAAAGTCAAAGGGATTGCAGCAGTTTTCTTGTTAAGCATGGCTAAATCTAAAATTGAAATTGTTCTTGGATTGCTGAAAGATAAATGATATAATGTTCCAATACCTAAGGCAGACATATGTAAAACTCGTCGATACTTTTTTGAAAAACATATTGAGTCACTTTCTAATATAATCTCTGAACAGAATCACACTGCATTTTGATTGAAAAAAAGTTTTTCAATTATGGAAATGTTGAAATTCTTGTCACATTACTATGCGATGAATTTATGAATGTATAAATTTTTAATCAAAATTCCTAAATAACAAATTTTTTATACAGCAAATTTCATCAATAAATTTAAGAATTATGAAAATTAATTTCAATAGTTGGAATCAACATGAAAAGTTTCAGCATAAGTGAGAAATGGTTTTGATTAAGAAAGAATGATATAAAAAATATAACCCTAATATATACAGATGTCCCAAATATATGTATATATACATGTACATATAGATTTGTAATATATATATATATATAAATGCGTTGATAATAAAAGGGAAAAGTCGAACTAATAATCAAATAAATTCTATTGTAGATAGCATAAAGTACAGAAAACATGTGGCATCTACAGTAAGAATTATTTGATGTCTGAAATTTTGTCAAAAATCTGTCTAATAGATCAAAAATTAACTATCATGTAGATAATATTTATCTAGTGCTGCAAGCAAAAGAAGATATCATTTCGTATCATTTGCTACCTTTCAGATAGTCTAATTCTTAAATATATGTGCACAAAAAATAACGTTGCATTATTAACATCATTCGCCAACATACATGTGGGTCATTAAGAGAATTTCAACGCACAAGTGGCCGCATCATATCTATGATGCCGACAAAGCTATTATCATGACAAAAGAATAAACATCATCAATTGAGTTATTAATACACTTTTAAATTGGAGTACTTGGACTTTTCCAATTAATTGTTTTCTTTGTGGTCATTTTAATCTGTGGGAATATTTTAACAAAAGGAGTCAATTTGATTTTACCTTGAGGTGGTTAATTGCTTTTAGGAAATTGTAATTTGATATTTAAAAGATGTATTTATTACATTTTCAATTCAAATATTTAGGTCCGCCATTAACAGTCAAGTCTAACATGGTGATGACAAGCATGGGTCCCTTTTCGGATTTTGAAGCTGTGAGTATATAGTGCTTGTTGATGGCTCTCTGTTTGTATAGTAAGCTTATGAACATATTCCATACTAAGCAAAATTTGAACATACTTTTTTATTTACGTAAGCTTCATTTGTAAAAAATATCATAGTGTACGTATAGTAAAAGCCAGTTATTTGCTCTAATTAATCACAAAGATTAAATGCAAATTTACAGCGTGGTTCATTTTCTAAATACTTCAGCATTCTATCAGAAGCACTAATAGTATGATATTATGTTACATTGATGAAGGAATAGTGAATCTATGTTGCGTATTGACTGACTTTTGATCGTGCTTACAAGGAGATGTATCATAATCATCCAGTAAAATAAGGAAATACACAATCAAATATATATAATGAGTAATATTGGATGTAGAAATGCTAAATTTTAACATTTAAATAAATAATATAAAAATGGCAATAAGAATTCATAAACCAAAAGATTTTGTCTGAGATCTTAAGCAAGTTTAGACATGACAATCTCAACATCTTTGAAAAACATATATTTGAAATTTCCTACGCTTGCGTGATTGGAGGTCCTGACAATTGATTCTGCTTGTCATTAACAATGTGAAAAGCATTTTCTTCGGTAACAGATTTAGACGATCGTTTACTAAATCGGTTGCTTCGGATTACAGCACTAGATAGGTCGAGATTACAGCACCAGTCGACAGACAGAACAGTGAGTAGAACTATTCGGACTGAACTTAACACCTAGAACTGTATCTACTAATGTCGATTTAATCATGAGAATTCTCTGGTGACCGCTGGCACGCAGAGCGCTGATCAATGTTGGTCTGATCATCGGAGTGAAGCCGAAGTCCGAACTTCAGTTGACAGGGTGGTGCCTCGCTAGCTTTGGCCAACCAAGGCTAGTAATTGTGGTAACTAAGTGAGCGTCTACTGCAATCTACACACCACTTTGATACAGCAAAGCTGCCTCACACAAGACATAGCAAACGATGGCTTTTGCCCTCTCCCGTAGGCAAGAAGAATAGACAATTATTTCTGACATATCTGTCCCATGAGACGCACTCATGAACTGGGCACCATAACAGTCTTGTTATGTTTTCACGGTGGCTGTCTGTCTTCCACAAACCAACAGTCACCGTCCGCGCATGCACAAGGTACACATGGCAGCAACGCCTGGCTAACTTGACCTAGTTTTCCACTATACAGAATATATCAAGAGCCTTGCACGAATAATTCTTGCATCTATTTCAAAAAATCAGTCTGATTGGAACTGTCTTTTTGATGCAACCTGTAAATACACAATTGCAGAAGGAACAATCCGCAAGCACAAATTGTAACATTATATTAATTAAATTTTTTATAAGAACGTCACATGAATATATGCAGGCTTGTAATTACAATGCATCATTCGTTTCCTTAGTTAACTTGTAACAAAAAAGCATTAATGAAATAACTTTTGAGAATCCAAATAGGTTCAAGTCCAATTCTTTGGAGAAATTTTCCTGAACCTCACAAGTTTTGTACTTTTAATTCGAATAATTAATTAAGTTACTACTACTTAGGGCCATTGATCAATATTCAAGACCCCACCTTCAAACTCATTCATTTTAACCATATGTAAAATATTGGATGCAATATTCAAACAACAGTATGGAATATTTTGCATGAGCGATTATAGAGCTATTGCATTCATTACGCAATGTGTAATTGTGCTTTATTGGCCGTTGTGGAATTCTTTGTTGTCTGTGTTCTGTGTATCATCAAAAGCTCGCTTGCTTTAGAGAAAACGTCAATTTGCAGCCAAGCTTGATTATCTTGTAGTGCTAATGCTTCGCAAGAACTAAAATTTGGTGTATTAGTATTCCTAGATATTAAATATTAATGCATGTGAAAGCGCTTATTTAAAGTTTTTAATGAGCAGATATTTCACATAAATGTGAGGCACTTCCTAATATATTCAATTTCTTAAGATGATTTTTTGTAAATTATTGATTCATTTGCATTTTAGTAACACTGTGTGCAGTCAATTCAGTTTTTGTATTAAGGATTTGCCCAAAAAAGTTTGCATAAAATTTAAAAACATTTCTGGTAAATGCCTGGAAATGAAGAAATTTTATTAACGTTGTCATCTATGTTTTCGTTAAGCACTATAACAAAATTGTCATAGCATGTATATATATTGCTTAGCAATTTGAATATAGTACTATATCTTACACGAAGTGTTTCGATAAAGCATACATTTCAATCTAAAATACGTCTAATAAAAGCACGTTGCTCACTTGTTGGATTGTAGAACTTACACGTGTATAATTTTTATCATGCACTGCATACGAGAGGGCGAATTTTGTTGTATAAATACATGCAAAAAATTTCGGAAAAATTTGCGTCAAAATTTCCAGCTGATGGAAATACAAAATAAAATTGAGCAAAGATAAACATTATATTCCTAATCGTAATTCGCACACCAAATAACAGCAAAATAGTCTTAGATTCCCATCGAGGAGAATGTACCCTCAATATCACGTGAAACCAGTGGGGCGCTCCATTTTCTCCAGTTTGCATGAACCATGGTTC
This sequence comes from Hofstenia miamia, assembly GCA_900660155.1. Lineage (NCBI taxonomy): Eukaryota > Metazoa > Xenacoelomorpha > Acoela > Hofsteniidae > Hofstenia > Hofstenia miamia. Next base: position 901,777 of record CABFPE010000005.1, on the reverse strand, counting down.
GAAATCAAGTACATTATTCACCCTTGTGATTAAGTTGATGCTCTATATTATCGTCAGCGTTTCACCTGCAGCTTAAAATAGGCCTAACTTTGTTACTCAATTTGTAGAAAATTTGGGTAAATTTCGGCATACCGTGCTAGTGTCATTTTCTGTGAATTTAACCAAAAATTACGTGATTTAGTGAACATTTGCGAATGCAGCCAAATCCGCACTATGGTGTATACAATTTCTCAATATTTTTGCAGAGTAAGAACAATGTAATAAAAATATTACAATGAAACATGAATGTAATTAACTTATTGCGTAGAAATTAAAAATTGCAATTTGTTATTTGCCGATGTCTTCCATGTGCAATGTGTAAAAAATCTGATTCTGCTCCATAAGTGAAGATATGATTTACTGTTAGTATATTTTGTATTAGCGTAAGCAAAAATATATCTCGGTAATATTATTGAAATGAGCAATAAATGGCTATTTGTGTCTGGTGAAGCACTAGCAATTGATAGGTGTGATGAAACTTGAACCACTAATTAAATTTTGGCATTTTACTTATAAAAGATTGATGCAGTGAATATAGGTGAATTTGCCATCAAATTCTAAATGAGATTTCTGCCAAATGGGATTTAAAATGAGATATTTAACATGACGTTTGCTTAATTAACTCACACTGGACGTTAATTGAGCATGGCATTATGCTGGCCTCCGTCTTGCTTCACCTGGGAATTGTAATAAACTAACAAAAATAAAGATCAACTAGTGATAACAAAGAAATATTTTAATGCAACATTTTAAATTACTTTTGCTTAAATCATTTCAAGAAAATTTTCTACCAATGAAGTTTCTTGATTCCAATTTAAATATCATTCTATTTCATCAATGGGATCTATTTTTGAAACGCTAATGGAAAACGAATAATGCTTTTACTAATATTTTACAAACATGTCTATAATTCATCTGTTTTGGTTACAATATGAAACTAAGAATTATTTCTGAGTCAGGTCTATCGGGATTAATCCGGTATCGGCTTTCAGATCAGGTTTGAATCTTTGTAAATCAGGTAAACGTCAAGACAAACACGGAATAAGGTTTGAAGGTATCCATGTTGTTTGATTAATTTTTTATGGTCTTGTTAATTTTGTATGGTTTTGATACCAGCACTTTGCTTTAGTGCTTTCCTTCACTACATATTTGAAGTTGTTATAGGCTGACGTAAAACAACAAAATTTATAGAAAAGGATAACAGTATACATTTATTACTGTATTCTATCTATGTAATATCAATGAGAAATTGAATTTAGGATTGCTTTCAGCTAATTTTAGAGTCAGGCTCAACCTGTTGACCTTCGTCTAAATTTCACTATTATTATAGTTGGTATTTGTTAAAGCTCATCTTAGGTAACAAAAATATGTTAAAATGGTTGCCAGATTCGCTTATGTCTGAAAAATAATTATTTATTAAAATAATTTGTTATTATTTTAGAATATATTAATAACTAAAACTGCTATTTGCATTTAAGTAGATTGTAACATCCCTTACGTTATGGACATTAGGATTTAATAGGTTTAAATTAGGTCAGTTTCGATTTTGAAGCAGGTTAGGTCCAATAAGCTCATCACTACTAGAAATAGACTCTTAGGTAATATATAATTCCCAAACAGCAAAAAATAGGAATTTCGCACAAATTTTCTTGTATTTTGTAAGAGTTGACAGACATTACTTAAATAACAGCCCTTTGCTTTGTTGCCATTCTTAAATCTTCTATGGGATAATTACAGAAACTCGCACAGTGCATTCACTAACATTGTTCGTGGTCTTATATTAAACTGTTATGGCATCTTTTTCTAGGAATCTCCATACTGAAAAATCCATTGATTTAATAACTTGCAACGAGGAGCCCACAATTCTTTAGCCCAAAAATTTTTTTTCTTACCTTATCCATTATACATTAACTTAATAATACAACTCTTCTTTGTTGAATTCATAAAATTACATGGGTCTTGAAAACAAACTCTCTGAATTTATCACTTTTCATACTAAGGGGAGCATTTTTGGCTACAATCTGTGTATTGTAAATCAATAATTTTGACCTTACTCACAATAGCTGCATAACATGCCAATTCTTAGAAACCACTTACATATGCATATGTAATTACGGAAAAATATAACATATGGTATGTGATGGATTTTTACGCTGAAAGATATAAAATTCTTACGTAAATATAAGAAAATTCTACTTTTAAGAAAGCTACTTCAATAGTAGTTATTGTATTGCTATCATAATATAGATAATTCTCCCATTTGTAACTCTATTTAGCTTTTTTGAAATTCTAGTATAGGAAGTAGGATAACTTTCATAACCAAAATATGCATCGCGATGCCTTAAGTGTAAAGGAAGCCTTAGCAGTTGAATAAAGATTAATTTCCTAAAATTAGCAATGCCCCTAGGATAAAACACAAAATGAAAGAGATTCCATTATCATTATCAAACAAATAATGTCAACTCAGGAACAAACATTGAATTTTAGACAACTTCGCAGCCGCTAAAACGAATTTATAATCACCCATCAATAACAAAACTTATTAAAATTCATAAATTTCAATGTCACATGAATATTTTAGAATGCATAATTTGTTGAGACTTGCGGTACCAGTCTCAGACGCAATCGCGTTCTTCCCAATTCGACATGTGTCAAGAAATATGAGGTATCCAGACTTGGACCAATCATGTACGTGTAGAGACCATCTTAAAATATATGTGATAAAATTTAATTGTGAATTGGATAAAATTATTACAAGAATTTACTCTTTATTGATTTGCTTAAAAAACTAAATCAATGTTATTTGACTAAACCCTGTTTGGGTTTATAAACTACAAGGGTTCTAGGAACCGAGTATGGACCAAATAATGAATGATATAGTGGCACAAGGCTCTCTTTTAATAACTTAATGTTACTAAATTAAAACAGGGTCACATAACTAAAAGTTAATTCTAGAAAAGTGGAATGTAAGCGAATAATATAAGCATCATTTCTAAAGCAGAGATCTGTTTAAGTAAGATTCATCTTGTATAATTGTATTAATATTAATTTGCATATATTCTTTCTTGTCGACCATATCTGCTGAAAAATGCATGGTTAGTAGCAGAAGAGTATAATCATTCCAAGCACTTATTAAAAGTTATGTGAATGATAACAGTGTTCTCAAATTGATACGTTTAATCGTTTCTCAAAGTTTGCTTGGAGTAGACATTATTTAGGCAATTAAATGTTTTATTTTTGGGGAAGAAACACGAAGAATCGGTGTTTGAAGTGTATTTTCATTTTTGTGAAAATTTTTGCCCAAATATCTAATAAGAGATGCTTGATAACTAAAAGTATAGTTTAATTGCATTGGCAAATTATTGGCAAAAAATCAAAAAACAATTTCAAAAATTTACTTTGAAGGGCTTTGGAGAGAGGCATCAAGCAGAATTGACAACATTCTTCCATATCTGCTGAGCACTGAGATATTAAACAGAAGGAAAAATTGAGACTAAATATTTTGACAAATGAGGTTATTTCTGTGCTAAATTCACACTTTTTAAAACCATTACGTCAAAGTTATAGAACAGTCGTTTTTAGCATTTTAAAAAGATATATACCATTTTAACATAAATAAGAAATTAAATAAATAATGAAGATTTAGGTTAAACTGGGGTGAATTGGACACACTTTTTGCGAATCAGCTTTTTCAATATCTACATAAACTTTTTTATACGTTTTTTTATTGAACGTAGTTGTCCACACTACATGCAACATTTCTAGTATAATTTTTGCAAAAAAATATAATGGGGAAAAATATTTATCATTATATCATCACACTGCATTAGGGTGAATTGGACAGTAAATGGGGGAATTGGACACAACATTTAAAAAGAGGATTAATGCAGGGCTAAAATTTCAAAATCGAATATTTATGTTTCACCAAGTACAGCAATTCACAAAAGTGACATAGAACAGTTAAAACACGTTTCTGTGCCAAAGCAATCTTCACATACCCATTGTTTGCATAAAGTACATTCCAGCCAATCTGTACAGGAAGCATTCCAGTTGGCAAGGCAGACACAGCCAAGGTACTCTAAATTACTGGTACTGGGTTCATTTTGTAAGATTGGCTTTAAATTTATTTTACGTTTTGAAGACTTTTGGGGATTGGAGAGCTTACTTTCGGTGTTACTCCTTTCACGCTTGAAGCAATGGTAAATGTCTCATTTGATTAACTTTCTAGATGAAATTTAGTATGCAATTTACAGGAAGTTCGGTTGAAATAACTTTTAACCCGAATATTGCTGTAACGGATTGATTTGGTTGTTCTGATGTTGAACTATGAGGAATATCTTCATTAACATCATTATTCACAGATATGTTTGACCTTGATAAATGGAAGTCATCGTCATTTGTAGGATTTCTCAATAGAAATAATCCACAATATTGAAATCTTCAAAAAAAATGTTTTGCACATTTCTAGCCAAACAGGAGAAAACACAGTGCCAAATCCATGCTTAGTCAAAACAACTTTGTTTTGATTCCTGAGAAAATTTCCCACAGTATCTGAACAAGCCCTCTTCAATGGCCCATTGAAACTAGTATCTAATGGCTGAAGTCGATGACTTGAATGTGGTGGGATGCAAATTAATTCAATCTTATTTACCATTGCAAATTCTAGAGTGTCAACAGTGAGGTGAGAACAATGTCCATCTAACACAAGAATACAGGGATCACCAGGGCTTTTTCTATAAGTTTGAAAGTGTTGCATGAACTTTAAGAAGAGTTCTTAGTTCATGTAACCAGACTTTGAGCAAGTCAAAGATGAATTTACAATTCATAATATGTCAATTTGCATTGTATTATATTAAATATAATAATTTTTATATGTTATCTCCATGTAGATGCTTACATCATTCAATCTTAGATTTTGGGGTGAAGTGCCACAGAACTGTCCGATTCACCCCAACTAATAGAACCAAGAATTAATTTTTAGTTTTTAAGTAACTCGTGATATATTGGTTAAAAGTTCTAAATATATCTGATTCTTACATAGTTAATTGTGCAATGTGACAAAAACTTGTGTTGCAAATCCTCTTTCCAGTCTGTATGCAGAGAAAGTGATTAATTATAAATGCCATGTCATAATTACACCAGGTGTTTGGAAATGCATATTTGGCTAACATAGCAGCTTTTAATTGCTGTTTGTCCTTCATCTTGAAAATTAGGTCCTCACAGATACTATCTTCAAAAAATAAACTAAATTGCGCCAAAGCTGTATTCAAACAATCTAATAAGTGTAAACAGTGTAATGGTGTCCGATTCACACCGTGTCCAATTCAACCCAGTTTACCGCCTATTTAATGAGTTTCCTGTTGTTGATGTTCAGCTATTCGCTATTTTTGTGTGTATGCTCCCAGGCAAGTTACATGAAACCCTAGGGTCCATGTGGGCCCCGGTTGAAAACCACTGTTATAGGATAAGCTTTTTCACTTCTATGATTGTGTACTTTCTCAAATAATCTTCAGCAAATATTCAATTCGTAAAATAAAAAATGCTGTTTCTAATTTTTTGAGATGAATTTTTAAGTTTCCAGTTGACATCATCATGTTCATTGGATATATTAGTTTGAAATTTCTTAAAAAATGATTGACATATTGATTTTAGATGCATACGTACGTACTGTTTTGAAAGTAACTTTAGGTGTTTCACCTTCATTCTCTTATAGAGTAACATACTGTTGCATGGGAGCAGTTTACTGCATGACTTGATGTGCTGCATCGTGACGCCTGATCTGGATTTTATTTGCAGTAGTATGTATTCGTACGTTTAGCATTTGCAGCTTTGCTTTACTTAGCTTCCAGTAACATCAAACGCCTTTCTCTGGTTTTAGGGAGAGGGAGTGGCAGCAAAGAAAATTTCAATTGATCCGGAATCAGGTGTCACGTTGCAGGCAGATAGTGGTGGATCACGAAATAAACAACAGTCTACTTCTCACATTCCTGTACGAATTTATAATTAACTGCAAATATTGAAAAACCCTCTTATAAAAGAAGATTACAACGAGTGCATTTACACTATCCATTGATTTTTTTATCTTTCTGGTTATATAAACTCGCTAGTATTTAGAAAACTTATGAATTACTTAGGGATTGTATAAGGTGGTGGATTACGTATCACCAAAAAAAATATTCTTAAATTTTGAAATTTTCATGCTGTTTTCCATTTTTTATTTTTAGGTATTTCTCAAATTTCAATTATTTTCTGTTTTTTTCATTCTAATGCCTTGTTTTTCATCTAAACAAAGCCTAGCAGAAATTTTGAGTCAGCTAAGAGATCACTTTAAGGTTCAACCTTTGAATTTCTAGTTTAAAGGTTTCTACAGGAATGAATGCGAAGAACAAAGATTTATGTTGTAGCGAGATTTGCATTGCCGACCACCTTAAATCAGTAAATAAAGTTCATTTGAATGCTAGTTTTCCTAGGATATTTTATTGGGTATTGTTTATGAAAAATTCTTGATTTATCCGTGCAGTACTTGAAGTACTACTACATTTCAAATTCACTTGCAAGACTTTTTTCAATAGCAAACAGACGTCGTTAATAACTGATTCTGGTCTACGGATATAATGAGTCTCGCTATCGTGTGTAAAATATTATTTTTTATAGTTTCTTGAAAAAACTTTAAACGCTTATAACTATGAGCTAATAAAGCTATTCATTTTCGCTCTGAAACCGCGGCCTTGATGGGTTATTTGCTTTTAAGATTAATTTTTGCTTCAATCGGCTTTTGTCCTCTTACGTACATGAACATTAGAAGTGGTGAAAATTTAATTTTTTAGAATGACAGAATTTTCGGGCACTTTAGCCATAGAAATACATTTTAGTACAGACCTTCAACTTTTGTTTCCACATGTCAAAATTTTCAAAATTTGTAATATGCTTGGAAAAATTTGCCTTAAATCTTAAGAAAACGGTTTGTTCTCTAATAAAAATGGGCAGTTTAAGGTTAAACTATGGTCTCATTCTACTTTATAATGTTTCATAATATCTTCAGCATCCAACCATAAAGTTCTACTATTATATTTGTGATGTTCTGATCTGAAATGATTTGCTTGAATTTAAACATTTGCATTAAATTTGGAATCAATTATTTACTACAAAAATTACGGCAACAACCGACAAAGCATTTGTTAGCTTTTAACTTTTGCGGCCTCGGTAGGATCAAAACTTAATGCTAAAATGTAAAACATGTTTGATAAAACATAAAATTTTATTGAGAAATCTGTTACTTCCATGTTTTTCTTCCACTGGTGATTAACATTTATTGAAGTTTATTTTGAAAATAGCGATTAAGCATCAGCATATTTTAGTAAAACCTTTACATGTGTATAACAACAATACAAGATGCAGTCAAATATAATCTTAATATTACACAAGTAAAACCAAGGTTTCACTCGTATCTTCATCTTACTTCCAGTACTATTTAAGCAATACTCTTTTGTCATTAAACAGTTATTTATTAACAAAGTCTCCAAAAAACGTAGCTATTATACTTTAAATGTTTGTATTCTAGATACCACATTCAGTTAGTTGATGTTTGAATTCATCCATGCATAAACTTTGCAACATCATAAATATTCAATATATCAAAATTTATGAACAATTGAAATTTTTTCATAGCAATTTCAAATCCTCGATATCAGGATTATTATATGCATTGGAGAAATTACAATTCTTTCTTAAATTACTATATTTTTCAAAAAATTTTATATGCAGGTAATTTAAAAGTTGAAATTCCAATTATTCACAGCAATGCTTTATCTATTATAATAGACATGTTATTTGATGCTTATGAAAACGTATGCCTTAATTTAAAATTAAATTAAAGATCTAATGGAAGTCGAATGAATTTGTTATGGAACACCGCTTAAGTGGAAACCATGCCAACTAAGACTTTATTAATAATTTATTTAACTTCTACAAAGATGGTGAAGTGACAGGCATGCAAGGTCTATCGAATTGCTAAAGAGCTTAATTCAATTTTCTACCACGTCCAAATTAATTAATCACTGTGATTATTATAAATTAAATCTCCTATTGCAGACGTCTTCAATTTGAGTTTTCCATAAAACAATTTACATGTTTTTTGATAGATGGTGACATTTATTTGATGAATTCTGAACCTAAATTAGAATTTGCTATAAATGGAAAAGGTTACCTCTAGTTCTACAATTGAATTTAGAGCAAAATGCAGAATATTATTGATGTCGTAAAAAATGTTGTGCAAAATACTACTAAAATAATAGTTTACATTAATATGATAATTTTATATATATAATTATATATGTATAATTATAATTTAGTTCATCTTGTAGTTTACTGTAAATTTATGTTGCCGCAAATTTGTTCTGATGATGATTTTTAAAAATTGAAAACGTTAAGCGTTGTGGTTTTTTCCAATTAATATATATATATATATATATATATATATATATGTTAAATTTTTTAAATGACATTAATCCATCTTTGAAATTTACGGTTGAAAAGAAACAAAGTGAAAAATTAAGTTTTCTAAATGTTGAAATTATTAAAACTGAAAACGATTTTGTTACGAAATTGCATAATAAACCCTCAAATACTGGACTTTATATTCCTTTTGTATCACGTTGTGAGTTGATACATAAAAGAAATACGATCAAAGCCATATTAAATCGAGCATTTCTTACATGCTCATCATATGAACATCTAATAAATGCATTAGAAGCAATATCAAACATCTTGTTAAGAAATGGATATCCACAAAAATGATTAAATCGGAAATGGATAGAATATTTCGTAATACACCACAACCAAGAAAAGATCAAATAGAAAAGAGAATAACTTGGAAACTACCTTATATTACATCAAATTCAGTAACTACCTTAAAAAAGATCCAACGATGTAACCAAGAACTAAGTGTCAAAATTATGCCAATATTTCAAACTTTGAAAAACAAAGACTCTATTCCAACTTCTTTAGTTTCCTCACGCCTATACAATTATAAATGTGATGAATTTGAAAGTTCATACATTGGGAAGACGAAAATACAATTGGAATACAGAATTTCAGAGCATATGTGAGGTCATCTTCAATCAGAAATATATTGTTATGAATAGGCACCTAAGAGGAAAAACCTTACTAATTTAATCAAAACCAAGCATACAAAAATTCCAGAAGCTATATTCATAAAAGAAACTAAGAAGAATCTATTAAATATACAATTAGGTCAAAGACTAAATATCGTACAAGATCTACGAATTACAATTTCAACATCATAAAATTTGTATTTACCACCATATTATTTTAGTTATTTGTGCTGACGATGAGTGAAGACACTCAAAACATTAATGCGTAAAATGTTTCTTGTTTTTTACAATGAATAAGCACACTTTGTACACAATGTATATATATATTTTTTTCCGACATGTGAATTATTATGGCGTTTCATCGAAACAAACTCTGGGTTCTATAAAATGTTCTAAACTGAGGATGCTAAGTGATATCCAGACCTCGTATATATATATATATTTAATATATATATATATATATATATATATAT
>CABFPE010000005.1:866437-881650 GCA_900660155.1 Hofstenia miamia | reverse complement strand
ATATATATATATATATATAATTACTTTAAAATGCTTAAGCTTTTTAAATGCTGAAAATTTGAATTAAAATGTCTTTTATGAGGATGCCATTTCAAGGGAATGGTTTGAATTTAATGAAGCATTCACTGAAGCCGACCAAAACACGATTCTCGCAATTTTCTATAGGTTGGAAATGTTAATAAGTATAATTGAAATAAGATGACGCTATTAGCATAAAACTACCACAATTATTAGCGGATTTAATTACCATGTTTTGTCTAATTGACCAATGAACAGGAAATTAAAATGCTCTAATAAATGCATCTAACTTTCATCAGCATTTGGCGATTTGGTTTTTTAAAGTATTTTTTATATTTAAACATTCTTAGCAAAATTGGCTCGCCTGTGTAGGCCTCTGGGTTGTCGTGGATCTAGATCTAACAATAGAGCATTCTGATCCATGGCAATCAATTGGATATGGACCAGAAAATTTATTTTTATGGTTAGCCATTATTGTAGACCAAAAATAAAGTCTAACAGATGCATTCATTCTTATGCTAAATTAGCTTAGAATAACTACACAATCATTGTGTGGTACAAATCTGTCAATATTATACGTGTGTAGCAATCACACTACACTATTAGAGGTATTTACATGTTTAGTTTAATATACAATATATTTGGCTTTACTTAAAACAGCAGGCCTTTGACATCTCTGAAATATTCTATGGATCCTTTGTGCATCATTCCATGTAATTTTTGTAGATCAGATTAGTTATGGATTAGAAAATATTTGATCCACGTCAATAGATCAGATTAGTTATGGATTAGAAAATATTTGATCCACGTCAAATCTTGTAGATCTACAGGGTAAATGCAATTAAATATTTCTTCGAAAAGCTGATATGTTAATTGAAAGCTTAAACAATATTTTTTGGTTTGTTGCATGGTCTTGAGATTGCTTGCATGACACTCTTTGTAATTTTCTAAATCTAATTAGGTGTGAATTTTAAGGAAACTACTCCGTCTTGGCCGTTGAATTTTATTTTGAGCGCAATTTGGGCTACTTCATTATGCAGACATATCTCCCTTGCGTAATGATTGTAATTCTAAGTTGGGTAGCATTTTGGATCAACAGAGAAGCAGCACCTGCCAGAATATCACTAGGTAATCACATTTTTTGAATTATATATATATATATATATATATATATATATAAATTCAAACTCTTTTTCCTTTACATGCATTCCTCCTTTGGCTTTTCTAAACCTCAAGGCAAACTTTTTCGGCTAAAATTCCGTTGTACAAAACCCAGATTCAGTCTGAATTGCTTTATTCTTCTACAGTCTAGTTTCCTTCTAAGAGTGATTTCCAAAAATTAGAAAAATTTGAATGTGTATGGAATGGACTATATCAGGCCATAACTATAAAAACAGATCAATGAAACTAAGATCTTACCTATTTCAATATTTTTCAATTTTTGGAGTTACTTTCTTTAACAAACTTTTCAGAAACATATGTGATATAGATTTTCTTCTGCATATTTTTTATTATGTCTTCAATATAAATGGGCTTAGACCAGGTACAAAATTACTGCTTAAATAATCAAAGTTATTGAAAAAAAATTATTGAGCTTTTACTTCTACTGAATTGTTCCATTGGCAAACTACATTCAATTACACACAAAACTAAATCACTTTAATGAGACATATCCTTTTAAAAAGTTCTTTATGAATTTTTCTGAAATTATTTTGTAAACGAATATCGGAATATCGTCAATCAAATATCTGCTCAAAATTCATTCTTTATTACTGCTCTAATGTAATCGTTTGGGTTGAAGTTGTAATTTCTTTTTATTTTTTAATTAGTTTATTTTATTGTATATATTGTAAATAGAAAGATTTCTTAATATTATTTATCCTTTTGTATACTTCAATTTGTGACCTGTAAATATTGTAAAAAATTTATTGTTGCAAACTTGTAAGCAAAGTACAATTGATAGAAATATTTTTACTACCATGCTTTGTAACGCGATTGTTAGCATTTAGGATTAAAAATTGAGCTATTCTATTCTTCTTTATATATATATATATATTTATAGGCGCCTAAAACTTATATTAGAGTGAAATTAAAGCAATAATGGGAAATAATGGCAAAAATTTGCAAAGTAATTGAATTAAGGCCTGGTAACAGTCCCATTGAAATTCCATTACTATGTAGAACCAATTAATTTCTTAATTTTTAATGGAATTCATATTTCAAATATGCCAATATTTGGTGATAAGATGGCGTACTAACTCTAAATGAATATAGCCATTATCATATGCGTATTTTATGATGTAAATGGTATATACTTGTAAAAGTGATGTTAACTTTTTGAAATTCGGTTACCGACTAATTTTATGTTCATAGATGAAAGAAAAATGAATTCAGTCTCATTGATGAACCTACTAAGGAGTCATACATGACACATTTCAATAAAAAATAAATAATTATTGAATGAGTAGCATCCATTTTAACAGTAAGAATGAAATTCTGTTACTGCTTGCCCAGCGCCTACTACTGCTAATACTGTTTGTTTCTTTCATCACATTCTTCAGTCAGTCTTGAAAATTATCACTTATAATTTTATAAGCCGTCTGCTCTTAAAATTGTTGATTTGAAAAAGAAAAACTATTTAGGAATTACAACTGACTTAACCATGACAACATTTGCCATTAGTGCTAGGCAACAGATTCCGAAAGTGTCATATCCATCTGCCATGGACTGGTATGTTTTAATGTGTTACCTTTTCGTTTTCCTGGCGTTGGTTGAATACGCAGCTGTCAATTATTTTACAAAACGTGGAGAAGGAGGGAAGATCCCACCTAAACCAGTAAGATTATTTTGCAAAGCACTTATATAATTTTAATTCGTTTTCGAAAAATATTTTTAATGAAGAACTAATTGTATTGCTATGTCTAAAGTAAAAAATGTCCATCGATCAATCAGACATATTCCAATTGTAATTATTGTAAAGAAAATCATGCAAGGAAGTAATGTTCACAATTTTTTGGTCGATGCAAAATAATGTTGCAGGGTATGGAAACCGAATTTGAATGATTTTGCATGTAAGACGAAATTTATAGTTATTGAATATTTTAAAAATTTCGTGAAAGAGGAATCATTGTTCATATACACGTAGTGAATTAAACTCGACTGTGTAGAAGATCATCCGTTATATATAAGTCATGCCTTAGGAAAATCATGTCATTCTTTCCAGCAATTTGGTCAATGCTAAGCATTTCATAGTTTAAATGTATGTCTTCAAAATCACGTTAATGATATTTTAGCATGATAAATTAATAATACAGTGTATGTGCTACTGACTTGTCAACGAGTTTTAAGTTTTAATTTTGGCCTGGCCCCGCCCGACTCGGCTTACCAAGTAGAACTCTTAAATAAAGCTCGCCTTAGCACGATAAGTTCTATTAAAATCTTGTATACTCTCAGAATTTATTTACTTATCTTTTCATGTCCTTAATAAACACTTAAAAATATGGTTATAAACAATTTATGTTGCATGAAACAATAAGAAACGGCTGCATGAACAGAAACAACGTTTAAACTATGGTCCTAAAATGCTGTAATGTTGCTTGAAAAAATATGCAGAACAATAAATTACCTATGCCTTAAACGGGCTCGTTTTGTTCAGTGCTAAAGCTCAGTTCGACTCTGCTCGGTTGGGCTGGGCTCGTTGCAATCTCGGCTCGTTAACAAGTCCGATGTGATATGTGTTCTTATTAAAAATTTATTAGAAAGTTCCCGATTCCCCTCCAACAAAACGTCTGAAGCTACATGGCGGTGAACGGGATGATGTTGATGAATCAAACGACCCTCCCTTCGATAACATGAGCTCATTATTTGTAAAGTTTTTTGTTTGTCTTTGTGGATCAATGCAGTACAAGAAGTGGAAAATGACTCAGATTACCACTCAGTTCAACAGTGTCAGCCAGATCGATGAATTTTGTCGCATCTACTTCCCCTGCTCATTCATTTTGTTTAATTTTGTTTACTGGAGTATTTATCTATAGTTCCACAATGATTTGCAATTTTCATTTCGGTATGATTATGTATTCACTGTAAAACTTTGTTGAAATATTGAAATACATTATTTATTGGTAAGTCTACATTACTCATTTTATATAATTAATGTTTACAAAATACAGAAACATCAAATGCTTGTAATAAAGAGATTATTTCACTAATGCTTTTGATATGTTAGCTATATTTTATACAAAATTCAATTGTAAACAACTGGTAATATTAGATACATATATGTAAATATTCTAATGATGTATACAAGATTTTTGATTTCAAAGAAGTCCACAAAATAAATTTAAACAAATATTAAAATACATTTTTTACTAAATTGTTACACATAGCATTATTGCCTTAAAGCTGCTGTGAAAGCAATCCGAAATTTTGGCGAACATCCCGCCTACAACATTAAGCGTGCAACCCGGCCCTGCACAGTTCACATCACAGTTTTGACGCAACTTAGTTAACATCTTCGGCTTCATCTACTATGACAAAATTTTTAAGGTAAAGAGGACTGTAAATTTCTTCAAATGTTCACTTTTTTAAAGATTTTGTATGAAAGAACCGTTTAGGTTCACCTTCTAGCTTCTAGTTATAAAAAGTATAAATCTTTTATGTTGAAATTTTTAAAATCTTCTAATTTAGTTTTGCTTGAACTATGTGAGCATTAAAACAGATTTTAAATTTTATATCACTATTGCATTTCAAGAACTGAATTCGCCAAAATTGAATGATTACATTTGTAAATCTATGATTTTTAATGACAAAATCTGTGAATAGCTTGTTATGTGAATATATTTATAATGGTTAGTTCTCATAAGTCTTTTATTTTAATTTTTAACAGAGAAGATGAGATATCAATCACTTTTCCAGTATTTCTACATATAGTGGTTATTTAATTATGCTTACGAGCATCGATCAAACAGTTGTTGATTTTATTTATTAAATCTAACTGTATATAGTATATACTATATACAGAATAACATACAACTTCTACATAAGTTCGGCAAAAAAAATGAAACATTTGACATTATTCCACAAACAAAAAACATCGTCATTTTTAGCTATAGATTATATTTAAATTTCATAATATTGGATAGAAAGACTTCATCAAGTTTAGGGGATTGAAAAAATAACTTTTTGATAAAAATTTATATTTTTGAGATATAATCCAACAAAAAGTGAATTCACTAACTACAATGGTATGAATTGCTTGGGTAGCGTAAGCGGCATAATTTTTTAACAACGGATACCATTTTCTAAATTTGACGGCATAAATTCATTATGACTAGACCTTTATTGATAAATATTCTTAAATAGCTCACTAATCTACCTAACTTAATTATGTATTCATTTATGTTAATTTTGATATTTTCAGAAATCTTTTGATCTTTTGGTGTAAAGATAATATATTGCATGTTTTGTTTGCAGTAGTTTTTAATCTGTTCCTCTAAATATACGTAATAGGTAATTCAGTGTCAGAAAGATTTCTAGTGTCAAAGGGGTTCATCGTTCTAATGATAAAAAAATCATTAGAGTATTGGTAAATAGTTCCATTTTTCGTTTACATAAATTGCAAATAAAATAGATCTTCATTTTGTGCCTTGTGGAAATCGAAGATTTGTATGTATAATACTCTGAGAATATTTCCTCCAATTTTACACACCATTTTCGATCAGCAAAAATTTTATTATGCCTACTTAAAGGTTTAAAATAATAGGTAAAAACTTATAGCTTTACATATAGCGTGATTTGTCTACTGCAATTCGAAATTATAACCATCGAAGGAATCATTCGAGATGTATGCATATACGGAAAATCAACGTGGATTATCTTCAGCAGACATACGCAATCATTTACAAAGTGTTTGGAGAGATCTCACTCCTGGCTGCAGTGCTATCGCCAAATGGGGAAGCGAATATCATTCAGGGCAACAAACCTCTTTGTGATGTAATTCGGACATTTAGACCGTTTACAGTTCGAACTACTGACAACATTGCTATGGTCAAGCAACTTATTGAAGAAGATTATACACTATCAGGCCGTGATTTAGTTTCAGTATCGACACAATTCAAGCCATTCTTTGGGATGATCTTAAATTACGCACAGTTTATTTGGCATGGGTACTGTACACGTTGACAGAAGCAAGCAAGGTGGTTCGGGTTCAATGTGCACAAAACATTATCTCACAGATTGATGATCTTGGGGCCAGTGTATTTAAGAAGTATGTAACAATTGCCTACTTTGATGAACCCCAACAAAAAGAGGAGGATGTGTATGAATTGGAAGAGATGATAAGCGTCCATAGATCTCATCCAAAACTCCAACTCAAAAAAAGTAATGTTGGCATTAGATTACAATGCTAATGGACAATTCAGCATAGAACTCAGATTCCAGCAAAACAAATGATTGGTATTTAAAGATAACCAGCATTCTTTAGGTTCCAAGAAGAATTCCACACGGTATCACGCTGAAGATCCATCACAAGCTAAGTGTTTCTTAGTAGAAACAAACGGTGATGCCCTATTTATCTAACTTTGTATTATCTATCCCAAAACAATTATTATCCCTAGACCTACATATAAATAATATAGATAGGAAGTAGTTACCATGCTTTCATGCAGGCGAACAGGCATGATTTAACCAGTGTAATGTTTTATGTGTATTTGTACGAACAAACTGAAATAAACAAGTTTTTCACTAACTCTACACCTATCCATAACCTAATGAGTCCCAAAATGGATGTCAGAAAAGGTTGCTAATAGTTGCTTCTCATTTGTTCACTGTTCCCAAATTATTGCTAAAACCTATCTAATTATTTTCATTGTAAGATAACATTAAATAAGAGAAAGAAAAGAATGCTAGCATTGAGTTAGACTAATTGATTGCAATGAACTGCTAAAAGAATTCTCATGGTTTTATACAAAACTGATTTTACATCTGCATGTTATTTACAATTGTAGTCAATCACTTCATGAATCCCCTTGCAAACTAAAGTTTTTTTATGCAACACTGAATTGAAATTCCCTGCGTCCAGCTGGGAAAATCCATGCAACCAGCAGTTCCTTTGCCCTGCGTCCAGTTGAGATCATCTATGCAACCGGCAGTTCCATGCAACCGCAGTTCATTCCCCCAGGCTGTAACATCTATGAAGGAAGACTCACAGGAAGGCTTCCCCCTGAGGAAGAACAATTTTCCCTGCATCCACTTGGGGTCATCGTGAAGAGACATCAACTTCAAGCATGTCACCATGTAACATCTTCTGAACACTCTTCTGCACGCATACAGGGTTATTCACAACTGGAGCCGCAATCTCCCATCATTGCTCATGCCTGGAAAATGCAACAGGATCACGTCAGGTTAAAGACAGCACAGTTCAACTGCCCAAGACCAGCAACCAGAGATAACTACGACTCCTATGAAATCGAGATCACGTCAGGGTCACCATGTAATATCAGTGGGGGTAACGCAGCTCAGACTTTTCAGCTAACATTACTAAAACTTTTCTGTATTTACAATAAAAGTATCATCTTATATACAATTTAGCTATTAACATATTTACAAAGATGAGAAAACACTAGACTAGCTGATAAATAACCAGCTCCAATATACACTAGTAATCAATACTCAAATCAGAACATCTACAATTGAATGGAACTAAATCAAATAACAGTACAACTATATATTAAATATTTATATTTAATATTATTATATAATGTATATCAGGGTAACCAAGGAAGCTTTTTGCTAATAGTGACCACTGGGTTCTCTGGCTATCACAACTGAGGCTCTATTATTTAATTAGGACCCTAGGCTTTTGCTAATAGTTGATACTAGCCTAATAGGTACAACCAACCAATTAAACATAGAAAACCCAACTGTTCCCTGAGTGACGTTACAATAATTTCAGTCTTTGTACTGCAATTTGTCAAAGATTTTCTGCTTGATGTGATTTATTAAATGAATATGAGGCCTATCAAATGTTCATAAAATTAAATATTTGTGTTGTTTTAAGGGTCAAGCAAATGTATTGCTAAAATAAACAAACAAACAAATGCTAAAAACTACTATACATGTATATTTACAAAATTAAAAATATGCACACTTACTTAAAGGGCGTAAATTTCAAATTCAAATGAAATCTGTCCATGCGCTTAATTTGTTTGATATTCCTAATAGTGATTGTTTGGATAATAAAATTTTTTTAATTTTTCTTCTAAAATGTCTATAATTTTGTTCCTTTTTTATTTCGAGACTTAAGTCATTCCATAATCTAGAAGCTTTAAATGAAAATGGATCTGGACGATTAATACTACTATGCAAATTGTGGTTTCTATCACTGGTTTTGATATAATTTCTCAGAAAGTGCGTAGATTTTGAATTGTGTACATACTTGTGTATCATACATAGAGTTCGATAAAGTACAATGGTGCAAGAACATTGCCACCTTTTATAAAAGTGCTCACTGATTTATTATTATCAATATAATTTAGAGTTCTTATTGCCCAATTGAATATTTTTGCTAGTGATGATCGATTATTTGATGTGATATTTTGGAATGAAGAACAACAATAGTTAAAGTTACTTAGTACAAAAGAGTTAAGCATTTGTGATTGTAAGGACTGCCCTACATTGCGCAAATGATATAAATATTTAATACCAGAGGCCATTTTCGTACATTTTGATGAAAAAAAATCAGTAAAACGTAAATCTCTATCAATTACTACACCAAGACAATTAATAGAATTGCTTTGCTTAATTTCATTATCTCCTACTTTAATTTTGATATTAGAATTTTTTTGGTATTGCTTTTGTGTGAAAATACTAAACTGTGTTTTATCAGGATTAACTTTTAACTTGTTTCTATTAAAATACCTAATAAGATTTTCAATATCTTTTGTTAAAAGCTTGGTTGCGTCATATGGATTTTTGCTTCTTTCAATATTCATGTATTATCCGCATGTTGATAGATCGTTCCGATTTTTAAAGTATTCGATATATCATTGACATACAGTGCGAATAAAACCGGGCCTAAGACTGTTCCTTGAGGAACACCTAGATTAGTAGTAATATAATCAGAAAAAGTGTTGTTAATTTTTACCCGCTGTCTTCGGTTACTTAAGAAATTCGTAATGAGATTTTTTGCACTTTTACTGAAACCTTGATTTTCTAATTTGCTTTCTACAATATTAAAATTCATTGATTTAAAAGCTTTACTAAGATCCAATAAGGCAATAGATGTCGAAAAATTGTTATTCAGATTTGATTTAATTTTTTCTGTAATAGATAATATTGCGTCGGTTGTACTATACGTAGGCCTAAATCCAAATTGGTTATCTGATAGAATACTATTGTCATTGAGAAAAGCGTAAATTTGCTTAGCTAAGAGCTTCTCAAAGATTTTAGCAAAAGGGATGTGTAATACTAATGGGTCGATAATTGTTTGGGTTTGAAGGATCTCCTTTTTTATAAACAAGTGAGATATCAGAATTTTTTAAGATAAGTTATTCTCGATAATGCATTGATTAAATGCTACAAGAAGATATTTTCCAAAAATGTCAAAATAGTTTTTAATTACCCAGTATGGCAAATGGATAGAGCCACACGATTTATTACTATCAAGATTTTTTACCGTTTGTTTCAAATCATATGATGATATTAAGCTAAAAGTAAATTCAGAATTTACATTTGTCACATTTTTTATCAGTTGGCTATTGTTAGTTTCACGCTCAAATTTAAATTTACCCATTTTTTCAAAAGTTTTGTTGAAAATAATTGCAATATCTTTCTTATTCTTATATATCTTATTATCGTACTTAATTTCTTCAACGTTCACAGATAAACCTTTAGTTTTTCCAATACTTTTATTCAAAAAATTCCATTTCTGGCTAGATTTATCCAGCTGTTTGAAGTATAGTCTAGTCCTAGACTCAAAAGCTGATTTGCGGTATTTTGTGATTAATTTCTTGGTGTTATCATAGTTTGTTCAATTAATCTTAATTAGGTCAGATTTTGCAATCTCAAACAGGCGATTCTTCGTGGCGGCCTCCCGCTTAATTAATTCGGAGTCACGCGGTTGATTAACCTCGGGACTTGATTTTGCGTTAATTACCTTGATTTTTACCGGGGCTACGCGATTTAATGCATGAGTGATTTCAGAAATTACGAATTTAAGCATGGCTTCGCCGTTATTGAATGTATAGATGCGTTCGAACGGAATGTTCTTCAGCAAACTTATAAAAATATTTCCATTAAATTTACGAAATTTCCTTGAATATATTATTTTTTTCTAATTCGAAATTAACTTGTAATTACTAATATAGACGCAAACATTATGATCTGGGGTGGGACCAATTAAACCGCTGGACCGCAAACCGCACGTTCAAAGCGCAAACCGCATTTTGGCATCTCAACTAGAGATGACTTGAAATGGAGCATATTTAAGAAACGCATGCCTGAGCGGCAGGAGGTACCAGGAGACTACTCTTCGCTATACAAAATCAACACAGCGGCTGAAAAAGCCACATGTAAAGCATGTAAGCTTCAGAATATCAGCGCAGTTTACAAGTACAACGTTCGAACTGTTGGTTTCACGACACTAAGCGACCATTACAAGAAAAAGCACGCGGATATATGGGATGCCTTTCGCCGAAAACGGCGAGCAACCGATTCGTCAACCAGCGCCCCAATTCAGAAATATTTTCTACCTGCAGCTAATTCCACTCTAAAACTTCAGAAAAACCGAAAGATCGCAATATCCATTTGCTGCGTGGCTTATTCGCTTACTCTCAGTTTCTTCGAAGATGCGTGCAATGCTTGGGCTTACGGCATACAGCTCTGCAGAAAGTCGCTGAAGAAGGAAATTTCTGACTTGTACTTCGCAAACAGGGAGAAGATACTAAGTTCTCTTGAAAACAGCGTTGTGACGCTGGCATTTGATGGATGGACAAATGCTGCAACCGGTCAGAAACATAATTCCTACGTTCTCTTTAATTTCACCAAATCGCATAATCCCATTTTCTGGTCTAGTTATGTTACCGAGCGTAGTGACGCGCTTTCGATCGCCAATCAAATCCGGGATATTTTTAAGGAGCTAAAGCAATACAAATGCCGTGTTGTTTGTTTAATTGCTGACAATGCCAGAAACTGTCAGTCGGCGATATCCACACTTGAAAAAGAAGATGATGGAGTTGTCACCATCCGGTGTGCTGCACATATCATGAAATTAATGTTGCGGAAGTCGTTGGAGAACTTTCCGCCATTGGTGTCCGCTATGGGGAGGCTAAATAATTTCATCTCGAAAGGAAAAATTCCATGTTACTGTGACACTCGGTGGAATAGCAGAGTTCAACGAATGAAAGACCTGCTTGAGGTGCTGTCGTCAGAAGAGCACGCAGAATATCGTTGTATGTTGGAGCATGCGATTCGGCTGACTGATCCTGTCTGCAAATCCTGAATTATGCTCAATCCGACAAATCCAACTGGGAAACACTTCTACAGAAGGTGACAGGTCAAGCAGAGGGTTTTCAGCAGCAGGGATTCGACAACCTGGCTCAAATCATGCGGAAGTATATGACATGGTTGCAGAACCTGGTGTATATTTTGTTAGACATTTTGAAAGGCAACATTGATTACAGTGAGTCTCAGATTAAAAAGGGCTTCGCCTGAACGCGCAAATTTAGCGGCAAAATTGGCGACGACTTTGAAAAGTTGTACCTTACCTACATAATGGAGGAAACAGATCACGACGTCACAGTTGCCCTCCAGGCTTTTAAGCCCCATTATTTGGAAAAAATCCCAATGAGTGAAGCCGCGGATGAGAGAGTTTTCAGCCGTCACAAAATGGTACACAGCAAAATTCACAGCAGCATGTCCGACAAGATAGTGGAAAAGATGTTGTTCGTTCGATATAACATTGGATATCTGTACCCCAGTCTTCCATTTCTGAAAGCCGCCGACGGTAACCAACAGGATGACAGCATTCTGCCATTGTTTGACAAAGAGGACGTTTGACTTTGTATGTTCAGTAAAATGTCCAATTTTGGTTAAACTTAGTTAAATTTAAGTTTGTCTTTATCTTGTCAAAGAATTATTTCAGACGGTAAACCGCACCCCAGAGACGGCAAACCGTATTTTAGCAATAAACCGTGCGGCTCCCGGCCCAGATTATGATTACTGAATGATTCAAATATAAAACTTCGATATTTATTAGAACTATAAGTTATAAAATAGTCAAGTAGATTGGAATGCCTAGTCGAAATGGTATTATTAACTAGTTTTAAATCGAAAATATTGCAAATGCGATCAATCCTTGCGGATTCAGAATTATTGAAGTTCTTAATTTTGTTAGGTTATGTAAAATTAAGTGATGATTGATTTTGAAAGATGATGTGCAGTGTACTTACACAATAATTTGTCACTTTGAAAATTAAAATATATTGTGATATTTCATTAATCATGTGGTTAAAATGTTGAGTTCACATTTTCATACACATTGATTTAAACCTATTAATTATTTTTTCAATAAAACATTTTTCAACGTTCCGACCTTACCCAATGTTCAGATAACAAGCCAGGCAAAGCCCTATGTGAGCAAAAACTGACCTAAACTATTTTTGGTACTGCAAAAAAACTACAATCAAGTGCACAAATGTTAGAGATCACATTTCCCAGCAACCAGTGAATTCTCACTGCTTAGAATGTAAATAAAAAGAAGTGATCTTCTCTCTTATGGTGTTTTCAGACTACAACATATATTTCTCAGTTTGTGAGTTATAAGCATTTAAAGTTTTTTGAAGAAACCATTGAAAGTTGTAAAGAAGCCTAGATAAAATTGGGTTTAACAGGAAGTTGTCAAATTTCAAAACTATCATTGAAAAAATTTGCATTTTACTTCTGCAATCAATAAAACAAAGTTAATGTTAATAACAAAAGATTCAAACCGGTTGAAAATTAGGCTTACTTGAAAGTTCTAAATGCTTGTGGGGATCCTAGTTGTGCTTAAGCTAAAGTATTAAAAAATGATTCAAACAAATGATTGAAATTCAAAAATAACTTACTATTACATAATAGTGCATGCAATTGAACAAAAATGCAATGAATGTGAATAAATTTATAAGTAACCTGTTTAACAATAAAACTTACATTTGATTAGAAATATCTAAAGTATCCAACTTTGGTCTAGTAAACTGAAAAATTCAAACATTTATGCAGGAATAATGGGCTGATTTGAACTTGATTTAAAAGGACAAATGGGCTTGGACAAAATTTTTGCCCTATGTCCATATCTGGTGGGGTTATGCATATCCCACATACCCCTTGGCTATGCCACTGGAAAAGCATAAGAAGAGACCTAAGTCCTATAGTAAATCTGTGGCACATCTTAAGAGAACAAGTTCAGAAGTGGAACCTATCAACTGTCAATAATTTATGGAACATAATCAAGGATGAATGGAAAAACATAACCCCAGAATTTTGTTGGAAATTGGCACAATCTTGCAGTTGTCATTGTTTAGAAGTTATAAAAAATAAAGGATTTCACATATTATATAAAATGTTTATCAAATGATCCTAATGAATTATTGTACTTTTCTCAGTGAATTTTGAATTTATCTGATTTTGGTTTTATAGTTCTTTTATTTTGAACTTCACTCAATTTGTTGAATTTTATTTTAAGTTAAAAACTCATTGGCAAATGAATGTATTTTTGTTTACAGAATGGTATTACACAGATCTACTTTAGATTAAATGATAATTATTTACCTCCCTCAAAACTTTCATTAGATAAATGAAAAATAAAAATCATTCTCTTATTTTGCTTGCTACTATATATACACACCCAGTCATATTAATTGCAACACTTGCTATGTGTATCTTACGCATATAGTAGATACACACACATACTCCGCACATGCATTACAATATTAATGGTATACTACTTTGCTACTTTGATTATGAATTAATATTTAACCAATAGGATCTGTCTACAGCTGATATAAATTCGTTATTTACATTTTAGATTAGCATTATTTGCATGTCGGACACACCAGAGAACTTACGCAATCTAATCATTCATCACTATAATGGAGGAAACTGTGTGCGAAATATTGGCAGAATGTTGAATATGTGTCCCTCAACTGTTTCTCGAATAATTCAACGTCACCGTGCTACAGGTGTCACATCAACACATCGTAGGGGTATCAGTGATACCGTATCACTCCACTGTGGTCGTCCTCGAACGCAAAGACAGGTTGCAAAAGTGTCTGTCATCAATCCACGAGCCACAGCATCAGAAATACGAGCAGAAGTTGGGGGAGCTGCAGTACATGCAAGTCTCAGCACAATTCATCACAACCTTGTGCGATCTGGTAGAATAGGTCGCCGTCCAGTGGCATCACCTGGCATCACCTCTGCTTGGAAGCGTACTCAGCTGCAATGGGCTCGTGATCACCTTCAATGGAGCGACACACAATGGGCTTCTGTAGTGTTCTCTGATGAAAGAGCTGTGCAAATAACCGGTCCACGCTCTCAGTGTGTTCGCAGAGGTTCGGGTTCTCCTATATGTGATGCTCATGTTTGCCATCCTCGGCAATTCATGAAGAAGGTGATATTCTGGGGGTGTATAACAGCAACTGGGCCAGGACCCTTGGTGGCTATCAAAGGCACTATGACAGCCGAAATGTACAGAAACGTCATTCAACAACATCTATTGCCATTTGCTCATCATTTTAATGCGACCAACAATTGGATTTATTAGCACGATAATGCTCCATGCCATGCGGCGCAAGTTGTGACAACATGATGTTGCTGTACTGGAGTGGCCACAGTACAGCCCGGATATGAATCCGATAGAAAGCATATGGTCCGTTTTGAAAAGGAAGATGTTGCTACAAAAGACTACAACGCGTGAGGACGTCATCAATTGAGCCAACCAAATCTGGACAACAGATAATGATATTGCTGCTGTTTGTGTCAATATGGTGGCTAGTATGAAGCGGCGTGTTGAAGCACTACGCAAGTTATGTGGTGGCAACACAGACTACTGACACTGTATTTCTATGTTTCTAATTGTTGTTGCAATAAAAGTTTTTTGGAGTTTTCTTGAGTTTAGTGAAAAATAACAACTGTTGCAATTAATATGACGGGTATATATAG
>CABFPE010000005.1:828211-849641 GCA_900660155.1 Hofstenia miamia | reverse complement strand
ACAGTGTCCTCAGTTTTTATACAAAAAGATTCATTTTTACCTGCCTTTGTTTACACTAATTGATATTCAATGTGGTTTAACATGTTTGCAATAATTTTCCCTCGTAAATTAAATTTGAGCAAAACAAAGCACCGACGAGGGGACACAAAACTGATAGCAACAAAACTAATCTCGAAAAAGGAACGTCATAGTGACGTCAAGATACAGTTGATTTAGATTGAAATAAAAAGATATAAATAGCACTAAATTTCCCCGAGTGACTCTACACTATACCAAAAATAACGGTTGTTACTTTTTATCAATATACTTTGAAACTGACATAGGGAACCTTGAGATCAACATAGCAAATTTTTTTGACAATATGAAAAAAATTTAGCACTATAAAGATCAATAACATTAGATGGGTTAGTCAAAATGTTCTCATATGTACATTAAAATATTTCCCTGAGTTTTTTCTATGAGATCAAGTATTATATTTTATCATTTAGTGTACATTACAACTCAATAAACAACTGCCAAAGATTAAATTTTGATGTCCTTTTTAATATAATTGATATATATACCTCATCATGCTAAATTTTTGTTCATATTGTCATAAAGATTTGTTATGTTGAACCCAAGGTTCCCTATGTTGGTTTCAAGATTTCATATGTTGATAAAAAGTACCAACCAAAAATAACAATGTTCCAAATAAAATAATTAAGCCAATCAAATTGAATTTACCTGGAATTATTAGTGTTCACCCAAAGGGAAGTTCGCCTAAAATGCTTTTATTGGCTATATTATACCTCTTTTTATTTGTAGGTAGTAGGGGTAATAAAAGACTTAAATTACCCTAATGAGAATTGAGAACACAGATTATTAATCAAACAGTAGATTTTGAATAATTTTTTTTCAAATTATGCATTAAAATGCATGATCAATCAATTGAAAATGTTGTTTGCATGAATAACAAAAAAAATGTCCAATAGTATTGACCAGTAAGTTAAATGTAATTTCTTATAAAAACTTCCATTGCTATTATATGCTGTA
Organism: Hofstenia miamia; assembly: GCA_900660155.1. NCBI lineage: Eukaryota > Metazoa > Xenacoelomorpha > Acoela > Hofsteniidae > Hofstenia > Hofstenia miamia. The sequence continues at coordinate 848,609 of CABFPE010000005.1, read as the reverse complement.
ATTCAAGAGATCACAAGTCTCCACATATACTGGGTGTTAAATGAGTAGATAATACTGTAGAATCATTGGCTGGGAAGGAAACTTAACTAGAAACTTAATTGACTCCACAGAAGGTTTGAATAGTGTTTACAGAACAGCCACGATTCCTGAAAAAGGATTAACACAGAATTTATAACATATAGATGTACCATTGGTAATTCATCCAAGTAACAAAACTACTTTAGGTAAGAACCAAGATGACCAATTCCTATGGCTTCCAGCTGAAGCGGAACATCCAGAAGTAAAGTGCTTAACCTATTGACTGGTGCTACCCTATTTGTCTCACTTGCTTAATTTCTATCTCAATTCAGAAAATACAAACTCTCATTTTCATTGTTATCTCTCAGCTCACTATTAAATAATCTGTAATTGCCAGATATTCGTGCTAGCCCACAGCATGGTATCATCACAGTGTTAGGTTTTATAAGTGCATGTACATGTTGAATTACGAAAGAGAGATTTATTATTTCCTTATACATAGCTGTATGCATAACTTAATGAGTCCACAATTCAGACTGGGTAATCAACAGACCCCCAGAAGCAATGTGTTGCCCCGTGCTAGTGAAAGNTGTTGAATTACGAAAGAGAGATTTATTATTTCCTTATACATAACCGTATACATAACTTAATGAGTCCACAATTCGGACTGGGTAATCAACAGACCCCCAGAAGCAACGTGTCGCCCCATGCTAGTGAAAGCACTCCCGAATTGTTGCTGATCTTAAGCAATAAGTTTCATCAAAATAATAAATAAATAAAAAATACAACAGTAAAGACGGCAGTTGAGAGTAGATAAAATCTATTAAACTATCACTACAGTTTTCTCAGGTTTTATACAATTGTTTAATCATTACCTGCCTTTGTTTACAATACTTCAGATGTCAANGATCAGCACCATCAAGGGGACATCAAATTAATAACAACGAACTAAGATCGAAACTAGCTAATAACGTCATGATGACGTAATAATACAAAGTAACGTGATAAAAATTAAAATTGACAGAATCCCTGAGCGACTCTACACCCCCCTTGCTCAAATTAATTTTCGGCTAGTAGTTGAAGGGCTGGCCCAGAAACGATGTTTTGTGTAGCCACGATCATCTTGGTAGCGAGTTCACCATCCCATGTTGTGACTTCCACGTAGCTTGCCTCTTGGGTTATTTGCATCAGTACCTCTCTTTGTGTGACCACCTCATCTTTCAGCCTTAGGAATTTGATGGTAGGCATGTGATTGCTAATTGGACAATTCCTCCAAAGATTGTTCAACCATCTGGTAAATGTATCATAGAACCATTCGTAAAGCCAAAGGCCTTTGAGTGCTACCATCAATGTCATCATCACATCAGTGTCCAACGTGTGAGTGTCATTGGCGCTAATCTCGGTATCAGGGTAAAAATGCAGGAAGACTTGTTGAAGAGACCCCATGGTGGTTGCATGATCTACGAATAATGAACAGTATTCTTGAACCTGACTTAATGTCATCTCGTCTGGATTCGATATGTTGGCTCAAATCATTGTGATAATTTCAATTCTCTTTGTAACATCATAGTAATGAGTCACTGTTTCCACATTATTTATCCATGTTAGATCTCTGGCAGCCTGGAAGAGGATGAGAACATGCGGCTGCAGTGTGGCAAGTTTTTCTTGTATTGCCTGTAACTGTGTGTTAATTGGCAATCCCCTCATAAAAATATCAGTGATGGTTAACTTGCCATGTATGAATACATGCTCAGCATTTCCTCTGGGGATGAGTTCTGGCGATGAGTTTTTGTATTCGCCCTTTCTACTGGCTTTGACGGCTTCTGACTTACGATTAACGAAATTTATCAGATCAGATAACTGAGCGGCTACCCTCTTTTTCAGTTCTCATACCTTCCATTTCGGCTGAATCAGTGGTGTTTCTATGGTAGGTGGTGGAATACACAGGAGGTTTGACATGTTGATCTTCTTCTCTAACTCACTGAACTTCAACTGAGAAGCTAAGGTGGCGGTTCCTATTGTCACAGGATAATTTATATGGGCGTCTTTAATGGTATCCCAGAATTTTCCTCATAATCCCTTTTGTTGTAAACGTTCGATCTGATGGGTAGAGATTCGTATACGTGAAGTAGTGCATTCTACATCCAGAGCAATGTGTCGCCCTGGGGATTGTAAAATGACTAACTCCTCCTTGGTGAACATTTCTGTAAGACACCACTTCATCAATGAGAGGACATCTTTATCCCGACTATCAATCAGGACTCTCTGCTGCACTGTAAGATCATCCAAAAATTCACTCAGGTCATGCTCAACCATTAAAATACGTTCGGCTTCCCTGACAGACCATTGTGGTGTTTGTTTGGGAGAGATTGCAGTACCTCCAAATTTTTCTAAGTTGACCTTCTCAATTAGATCGCGAATGTGAGGAGACATTTGCACTGCTGAAGATGATAGTAGCTCCTCCTCTCGAAAAAATTGCTCCGGTGTTCTCATCACCTGATCAAAAATGGTGATTGGGATGATTCTTCCTTCTTTACTAACATGCCTAGCTGATTTGATGAACTGCCCATACCCGCATTCAGGATATTTCATTTGCTGCGTATTAAATAAAAGTTCATTCTTTCCATGTACATCGAACTTGGTAACCTGCTTGAGAAAATGTTTTGTTGATCCTGGCAGTCTTTCCACAAATCTTCGTGTGCTGAGGGGAGCATTATCAGGTGAAAAAATGGCGAATTTTGTTTCAGCTGTGGCGCCCCACATGTACTTCTTTACTGTATCTGAGAAAATATTGATGTCCAACAGACAGATACCAAGTCGATTGCTGGTTAACATAATCAACATTTTACCAGTGACACTGCTCACCCCACCAGTCGGGCATAATATTTCTCAAATTTGTCCATGGCTTGCTTTGTCTTTCCAGGGGAAGAAGGAGGACTGCATTTATAAAGAAGCCAGTTTTTCACCTTCCATGTCAGGGGGCATATTGCTAGTTTGTGAATAGTCATTTTCGTCAAAGACGTTCTCTTTTCATGCGACATGGGTATTTGAAGTTGGGGCTCTTTCATTAAATAAATTGCTAGTATCCAGATTGCACCTCTGGCATATATATCAGGTAGGTTTTTCTCTGCGAAAAGGCGCTCCTTGAAATTCTTCTTATCTTGATTGTTGTAGGAGGCTTTAATGTCTTGCAGTGTTTGTTCCACAGACGAATGGTAAGTTTGTGATGGACTCGAGATATCTAAACGGGGCCAATCAGACTCAGGGTTAAAATCTGCCTTTAGGTCAGACCAGATAGTATGGATTTCGTGAAGTAGTTGGTCGCTCTGGGTGAAGGCAAAACTTACTCTCATATCTGTTATGGTAGTTAACAAGGGAGTATTGGGATCTGTGATTTCTAATGTCTGCGACTGGAGCAGGACATCTACAATTAATTTCTGGTCTACAGCTAAGTGATGTGATGGTACTCTTTGACATAGGAGAAGATCAGTATAAATTAGCCTGGTTATTGGGAGGTGACTCGTAGAGTGTGAAGAAGTTGGGGCATAATCCTCTTTAGATAGGATTAAGAAATTCTCCATCCTAAAGTGTAAGTTCTCAATCGTTTCAGGTACTGATGGTTCGTACTCACCACGCACAATCATTATTAGGCAAATCCCTTCAACTTTAGCAATGCGGTAAGCTATTTCGATTTGTTCCATGATGTCCTCTGACTGTACTTCGGAGACTCTCATAAAGTAAATAACAAGAAGATTTTTGAAATCTATGTTTACGCACTCAAAACTATCAATGGTTGGTCCACTGTTCAAAAACTGACATAGACTGTATATGTTGAAGTTATCTTCAAAAAACGTGTGCACCATGCTTCTCCAATACAAATGACTTAAAGTTTCCAACATCCTGGAATCATAAGCAATAATTGTGTTGATTTTTGGTCGACAGGATGCATCTATGACGAAAGGGATGACGTTGATGGAGCACGTCATGTTGCGTCTGTTGTAGGTACGGCAAAGTTGGTTTTTCGTCTCCTCTGAAATATTATTGCGAATGATGGCTATGGCTTTCCTGGTTGCAATGTAGTAAGGATGTAATGCTTCATTGCCGACTTTCGATAGTTTTCGTCTTCTCTCTTCTGTCTTCTGTGACCATATGGTGGAAGTAGCTGTGGAAGAGGTCGAAGGGGCTATCAAGTCGCTCATATGGGGGGTATTTACAGGTTGTAAAGCTCTAAAAGGTACTCTTGAATCAAAAGTTTTTAAAGTAGGGGTTGCCAGCTCCTCTCGCGCACATGGGGAAATGTGTCTCTCCACATAGGGGCAAGATGTGGAGGGCGTAGTGGTAACTGCTGTCGTCTCTCTGAGTCGTGGAGCAATGTGTCGCCCACACGGAATCAGACTCTGCTCAGCACCTTCCTGACATCCTCTTTTTCTTGCGCAGGCCTCAGCAAGTGGAGAAACGTGTCTCCCATGCCTAGGTGAGGCATTTCGTCCAAGTTGGCTACCTTCCATCCTCTTTTGTACTTGGCGGCAGACAAGTGGAGCTGGGGACTCTCTTTTGTGATTTATTGGTTTCATTTCTAAATGTAGTTATAAGATTTAAATCCCAAATATTGGGATCATAAGTAGTTCTCGCCCTTCTTGGGGGGAGCATATGTGATTCTAAATTCTCAGTATTAACATTATCACAGTGATATTTGGTGTTGGAAAATTCATCCTTGGAAAAACTAGTTAAGTTATCATATTTTTCGTATACATCAACACTGTTATCTACTAATGTAAATTCGTTATTATCATCTATAATCACATGTTCTATGGCTCTTTTAAACCGTTGAAAGTGGACCATTTTACCGTTGTTTAAGGTATATGTATTGTGATCAAGCACTTTTTCGATCATAAATGGGCCTTGCCAATCGTTTGCGAGCTTCCATACTTGATGACTATAGGTTGTAATTCGGGGTAAATAGGCAAAAACTTTATCACCGCGCTTATGAGGCTCACCATACAATTTTTTATTGCAAGTTCTCTTTGCCGAATGCTAGATTGATTGGTGTTATGACAAATTGTTAAGTGAATTTGTTGCATATCAGTGATTAATCTATTTACATAACTTTCCACATTGATTTCAGCATATTTTGGAAACATCATCGCTAATGAGGTAGTGGCTTCTCTGCCAAACATGGCTTTGAAGGGGCTAATACCAGTTGTTATAAAAATACTCGACACATTCCACAATTTGTCTCCATTGTTTCCCAGTGGCTTGGGACAATGCTACCCGGATCAATTTAATGAGAGTCTGATTCAATCTCTCTACCAAGCAATTTGCCTGATGATGGTAAGCTGTTGTCAACTCGTGAATTACTTCCAACTCATTCATTAGAGCGCGTAAAAGGTTGCTTTCAAACTGCAGACCTCTGTCTGAAACTAATTTGCACATTGGCCCATATTTGAGAATCCACTCTTTAAGGATATTTTTGGCCACCACCTCAGCGGTTGTGCTGCTTAACGGAATTATATGGGCAGACTTGGTGAAGTGGTCCACCATCACAAGTAAATACTGAAAGCCTTCGTCATCTTTTGACAGTTGCTCTAAATCAACATGTACTAGCTCATTAGGACTTTCTGCAGATCGCGATTCCAGCTCAGCTCGTTGTTGAGGAAAGTGGTGGATATTGTTTAGTAGACATTTCTCACATTTATCAATAACATCTGTCACAGTAGTGCGTATCCTGGTTGTCACATATCTAGAGTTAAAAGTTTTCTCGGTTTGGAGAATGCCGAGGTGACCTCGTTCGTGAACTCGCCGCACTAGATCCCGTTTAAAGTACTCAGGGATAGCTAGGCGATTGTTGTGTTTGCTTTTAGCGTATAACAAGCCTTTATCAGTCACCTGCCAATTATAGCGATGAAAATATCAATTTACTTCCGGGGATGTAGGGAAATAGGGATCCCCCATCCTTTTCATTATCTGATCCAGTATCCAATCACAATGTTGGTAACGAATAATTTCCTCTTCCGAGATTTCTTCTCTCATCAGTATGGTTAGAATAGGCTTTCCATTTCGGTCAGCATTAATTTCAGGTATCAACTGATACTCTGTATGGGGGATGAACGAAAAAGGAATTTTTTCCCCATCTGGTTTTTTAAGATCACGTTCGTAACTTGGGAGAGCAGTCCAATAATCCGCATTCAAGTGTAGTTTGCCAGGACGATGTTTAATGGTGAAGGAGAAATCATTTAAGTATTCAATCCACCTTGCGACAATGTTTGATTTATCGCCACTGAATTTCTTTAGCCAAGCAAGAGCGCTGTTATCAGTTCGAACAGTAAATTTGCAGCCAAGTATAAAGTAGCGGAACTTCTTCAAGGACTTGACTAGTGCAAGCATTTCACACTTAGTTGCGCCATAGTTCTTCTCTTATGCTCTGAGTTTTCTGCTGAAGTACTGCACAGGACTTTTAACTCCACTAATGTCCTGGCTGAGGATCCTGCTAATAGCAACAGCACTAGCATCACAATCGATTATAAAATCTTTCGCATAATCAGGGGTGTTCAAAGATGGTATTTTCTTGAGTTCTAATTTTATTCCGTCTAGAGCTTGCTGTTCTTGCCAGGTCCATTTGAAATCAACAGACTTCTTTAACAAATTCGAAATCATTCTTGTTTTATCGGCGAGATCTGGAATGAACATCCCATAATAGTTTAGAAAGCCCATCAAGCATTGAACATCCCAGTGAGTCCTTGGCATTTCAATCTTATCTAAGAAATCCTTCGCATTATTTTTTATTGAAATCTTTCTGGGCTCGATGACGTGACCAAGAAAAATTACTTTCATCTGAACTAACGAACATTTAGTTCCATTTACTTTGAGTCCGGCTTTTTGTAGTAAATCCAAGGTTCGACCGAGCTTATCTAAGTGTTCTTTGAAGGTGTTGCTTGCGACTAGAATGTCATCGATATACGCAGAGATGCCGGGCTCAAGAAGGTTCACACCATCTTTAAGGACTTTAGTGACATACCGCTGGAAAGTAGCTGGCGCGTTGCATAGACCAAAGGCCATATACTTCCATTCATATAACCCGTAAGGGTTAATGAAGGCGGTCTTTGAGATGTCAGAAAGGCGCATGGGTACCTGCCAGTAAGCTTTACATAAGTCTAGGCATGAGAAAAATTTATATTTGCTAGCGTTGTAGAGGAGATCTTCTATCCTTGGCAGGGGATATGCGTCTTTAATAGTGATATCATTTAGCTTACAAAAATCGATGCACAGCTGATACTTCTTGCCTTGGTGAATGAACACGGTGGGAGCAGCATAAGGGCTGTTACTTCCTTGTATTATTCTGCTTTCAATTAGGTCACTCAAGATCTTCTCATATTCAGGTTTTAAATTTTCTGGCACACGACGTACTGGCAGCTGGATTGGACAATCATGTTTCAGTTCAATAACGTGCTCCTCACCTAATGCTTGACTGACACTAATGGTACCATAGTTAAATACATAGTGCTTGCTATAAAGCAAAGATACCAAAGATTTTCTCTCATTTTGATTTAAATGCGGATGAGAACTTTCAGTGACTGTTGGTACTTTTACTGGACTTGCAGGTACATATTGGTAGACAAGTAACTGGGATATTTTCGACTCTTACTGGCACTCCTACTAATTGTAATTGGGAAACCCCAATCTTGACAGAGGAAGTCGACCTGTTGAGAACAGTGACATATGTCTTCCCTCTTATTACTTTGCACAAATCTGGCGAAAAGAGACTCCATGTATGTACTTGCCTCTATGCCCTGAGATCATAATGTCTCCGTTAATACTGGCATCTGAAGAAACTGCAACTCGAGTCCAATGCTTGTGTTTGAGAAATATGGGTTCGTCCAAGTCAAAAATAACTTCCTTCTCAGGGATCATAGCTAATTGCGTTGCTTCCTGATCTTTCATTGAAATCGTATTATTTTTGAAGTCAATAATGCAAGAATTGCGTTCTAAAAAATCATTTCCTAATATTAGATCATACGGGAGACGATGATTGGATGTGTCTACTATCAGCAGGTCTACTTTGAAAGGCTCCACATGAATCTTGATTGAGGCATCTTTTAACTGCCCTTTCAGCGAGAGAGGGTTCCCAGAGGCATCAATCAGCTTCATGCTGGAGGAATACAACGAATCTTGATTTAAGCACAATTCTTTACAGCACTCGTCACTTATTATGGAGGCAGCGGCTCCAGTATCCACTGTGGCATTAAAGATATTGCCATTCATCTCAACAGGTATTAAGTTCTTTCTAATTAACTGAGTTATAACTAGTACGTTGTGACTTTGTGCACGTTTTACAGGAGGCGGTGCTCCAACTAATTTAAATCTAGAGACATAATTGGATGATCAGTTTCTAAATCAACAAGATTGTCGACACACAAAGACTTGGTAGGAGGTTCTTCGACAATAAAGCCTTTGCCGTCAGCAACAAGCTGTACCTTGGCCTTACACTGGGATTTGAGATGTCCCTTCTCTCTGCAGGTGTAACATCTTACTGATGATAAATCGAACATCTTTTTAACAGGGGCGGCAGGCTTCCTAAACTCAAAATTCTTCGTTCCAAACATACCGGAGAATTTAGTAATATTGTTATTGATGCGTTGCGAATTCTGAAGCATGTACACCACACTAATGGCTTTGCAGATAATCTCATGGAGGCTATCCTCAGGATCACATCGAACTTCCAGCCGGTTTCTTATTGATGAAGGAAAACCTCTGCAAATGTAAGAGAATAAATCGTGCTCAGAATATTATCTGGACAGACTGCTCAGATGGAACAGGCGTTCAACCTGGGTGATATAATTGTGGATATCATCGCCGAATTTAAAAGACATGTCGCACAATAGTGTCTTGTACTGATGTTTGTTGTGCGGCGCTCAGTAGTGATCCTTAAAGAAACCCACCAACAACTGGTAATCAGTTTTGATGCTCTGGTAGAGCATCATGTATTGGTTGTATGCCAATCCACTGAGATATAAGGGGAACTGTGACATGGCAGTCTCCTGCGAATTTTTGTGTTGCTTCATGGTCAATTCAAATAGAAAAAACCATTCGTCAAAAGACTGCGACACGGCATCAATTTGCCCAGTGAATTTGGGTAGAACCAAATGCTTACTAAATAATTGTACCTGTCCATTGGACTTGAGAGGAAGAATTGATTCACGATATCTTGGCTGACATTTTGAACCGGCTTTTTCATTGAATGGGCTGGTATTGCTTACATGTTGCTCCTTGCATGCGGGAATGACAACGGTGCTCACTGGGTCGGGTAATGACTGAACATAGCCAGTTTGAGGAGTAGCTCCAGTAGTTAAAGTGGATTCTTGCGTAAGAGTGGCCTAGGAACAGCTGGAGGAGGTTAGCTTGCGCCCATGAGCTGAACCACTCTACTGATAATTCTCTCGGCTAATTCATCTAAAGCTTCACTCAACACAGCATGGGTAACATATTCATCACAGTTTTGGTTAGGTGACGTCTCTTCTGGATGATTGGAATTGTTAATAGAGCTCTTTAACTCATGGATCGGTAATTTGAGAGAGAAGGTTGATTCCAACATCTGTCTCTCCATCCGTTAATATGCTACATGTTGGGTGTTAATTTTGGCTTGTAAAGATTCGACCTGGCATTCACTCTCCGTCCTTAGAGCTACCTGTTGTGACAATTCATCCTTCAAATGCTCAATCTCGGCGATGTGCGCATCGAAGTGAGGCGTAGACTGTTGTTCATGACCACTGACATAACTGTGAGGACACATTGGAATTGGTGGAGCATTCTGAGACTTTAACACACGTCGCGCATTTCTGTGGAATGATGGACTCACACTCATTGCGTTTGCATTGCTGTACAGAATAGTGGCAGCATTGTGATCATCCATATCATCCATCCTTTGGGTAGTAGGAGAAGAAGGTTGAGAAAAATTAAGTAACGATCCAACAGTACAAGGTGTAATGTCCTGGTTACCAATGCTTGCACTGGGGACGCTCTGAACGTGAGAAGTCCCAAAAGTAGGGGAATAAATTACAGTACAACTAGAACTAGAATCCATTAGACTTTAGAAAACAAAACAACAATTTCTAGAACTGACAATGGGAGTACTCCCACACACACAGGAATGAAAAGTACATAAAGGGGTAACAGTGATTATCAGACCAAAAAGGGAAGTAATGAACACGGCAGTACTTGGTAATAAATCCAACATAAAGAAGCACTAGAAAAAAGTAAAACAAACAAGAATTTTAACAGTTGACATCAGCCAAATAAGAAACACAAAAGCTTTGTCGTTATCCTTCAAGGTGAAGAAGTTAATTGATACATCGATGGGTAACTTTCTCTGAAGTCTCACAGCGATCAGGGGAAACAACTATCCCAGCTGATATGCACCAAAACGAAAACCCAACTCACGAACAAACCAGTGAAAGAAAACAACAAGATTAGACAGTTATCACGTCAGTGTCCTGTCACGGTCACCATGTAGAATCATTGGCTGGGAAGGAATCTTAACTAGAAACTTAATTGACTCCACAGAAGGTTTGAATAGCATTTACAGAACAGCCATGATTCCAGAAAAAGGATTAACACAGAATTTATAACATATAGATGTACCATTGGTAATTCATCCAAGTAACAAAACTACTTTATGTAAGAACCAAGATGACCAATTCCTATGGCTTCCAGCTGAAGCAGAATATCCAGAAGTAAAGTGCTTAACCTATTGACTGGTGCTACCCTATCTGTCTCACTTGTTTAATTTCTATCTCAATTCGAAAAAACAACCAACTTCTCATTTTCATTGTTATCTCTCAGCTCACTATTAAATAATCTGTAATTGCCAGATATTCATGCTAGCCCACAGCATGGTATCATCACAGTGTTAGGTTTTATAAGTGCATGTACATGTTGAATTATGAAAGAGAGATTTATTATTTCCTTATACATAGCTGTATGCATAACTTAATGAGTCCACAATTCGGACTGGGTAATCAACAGACCCCCAGAAGCAATGTGTTGCCCCGTGCTAGTGAAAGCACTCCCGAATTGTCGCTGATCTTAAGCAATAAGTTTCATCAAAATAATAAATAAATAAAAAATACAATGGTAAAGATGGCAGTTGAGAGTAGATAAAATCTATTAAACTATCGCTACAGTTTCCTCAGGTTTTATACAATTGTTTAATCATTACCTGCCTTTGTTTACAATACTTCAGATGTCAACATAATTTAACATGATCAAATTCTGTTTCCCTTGTAAAATTAAATTTGAGCAACGATCAGCACCATCAAGGGGACATCAAATTAATAACAACGAACTAAGATCGAAACTAGCTAATAACGTCATGATGACGTAATAATACAAAGTAATGTGATAAAATTTAAAATCAACTGAATCCCCGAGCGACTCTACAATACTAAGACCCTGGTTGTTACTTTTGATGGTAGGCTATCATTTAAAACTGTGCACTTTGGGATTATTCATCATTGTGAGCCATTCAGAGAAATTATTCACAATTCTGATAGCAAGTTATTCAATGCTATAAAGAACCCATGACATCTTTGCCCTTCATTGCCTCAGCGCAGTGACTATTCAATAAGCACCCTCAGAGAAAGAAATGCTGCAGTGTCAAAGTAAACTGAAAGCAACAAGAACTTACAATTTTTCCTGCAAGATACTTACATTCTTTTAGTTCTTCAAGTTTATTTGAGTAATTGGCTGTTTATCCAATTGAATTAAAAGTTTTGTTGTTGTTATGTAAAATATAATTAATGTTATCTTAAGCTTGGCAACAATGAATAGGATTGGGCTATCCTATGAAACCCCCACCTATGAGTGGATAATAGGATTTTTAATCCAGGGACCAGGAATCCCTTATTTACATGTAAAAGTAATATGAATACTCTTACAAAGCACACAATAGCTTAATTTGCTGTCAATGAAGTAACTATCTAAATATTAAAATTAACTAATTTGCATATGTAAATTATAAAGTGATATTGAGATTAAAAGTATCTGAACTATGTAAATATTCTAATAATTGCTTGAACATCTGATCTACAAAATGGACAGTTTTCACAATAAATTTCTAAGATGTCTTTACACATTGTGCAAATCGATGAGTGCCCACATGGAACTATTGCCTAGTTTTCTTCAATTTCTCTGACCAAACAGATTTTACATAATGCATTATCTAAACATTGTTTAAAATTTAACTTGATTAATAGCCATTACCATCAGGTGTTTGTTGAATCTTCATCCAGAATTGACCAATCAATTTCTGCATATTGATTTTTGTCATCAGTGTGGGGAATGCTTGAACCTTGTGATAATAATGGCAATTCTACTAGGTTATATGTAATCCCTCATAGAAATTGACTTCTTTGGATTTTGCTAAATAAAATAAATAATGTCTGGCTAACTTTAAAATGCAATATATGTTGAAAATTTATAGTAAATTTTTACTGATTCTCATACTGCCTGGTTAGCTTGACTATTCTCTTAGCAGTTTCATCATATTTTTTATTTGGCTGTTTAACAGCATGCCCCATGTCAATTTGAGCCATCAATCCTTGCAAACATGATTCTTTGGTCAAATAGAATTGCAGAAATTCATGTATGTTCAGATGTGGGTGTGACATTGACTTAGTCAGAGAATAATGCCATCCCTCAGTGTCATTATTTGTATTGACAGCTTGTTTAGATGTGTATAAGAGACTAATGCCAACATTATTGATCCAGTAGGATTGAAAGTATGTGAATAGCTCAATAAGAATTTCTCCCATTCCTGATGCTGCTGCTGCATTCTAGATGTATTTTACTTATCCTGCTCATATGAAAAGTCATTGTTGCTATAATTAATTCTAGAAAAGAAATTACTTGTTAATTCTTATAAATACCATAAGAAGTAAAAAAGTTGATACAATCTCCTCAGTGGGTAAAAGTGCAAGAGCCATTGTGTTTCAAACTAAACTATGAATATTTCTCAATCTAATTGAAAATTATAATTTATTTAAAACATGTCATTTACTAACTGTCTATAGTGTGGAATAAGACCTAAGTCTCCGCATTTTTGAAAAATTGCCTGACAAAAGTGGAAGAAACATACTCAAATATTTGTGTCTGACAAAATAGCAGTAACTGCTTGATGCATGCCTTTCTCAAAATCTAATAAAATGCTACAAGGTTTTGTTGTGATGCTAATGTCTGAACCACATTGTAGCACTGAGGATACAATTACTCTGTATGTTGCCTGAGTTTTGCTAAATGTGAAATTAAGACAATTCCAATTATCTAGAAAGCATACATTTGGCAAAGTGCATAAATTGCGGGTATTAATTTTCCACCATAGAAGAAATTGAGAGTGTATAACTGCTTAAAAATAGTCAGCACTATCTTAAACGTTCCATCTCCAAAATATAAATTGTTACTTATATTTTAAATTAAATTCAAATTTAACCTGACACAGATTTCTGCAGAAAGTAGCCTAGACACCATAAACTTGGAACCAAGAACAAGCAGATGTTTCTCTTTAAAGACTGTGTCCAGCAAAATGATGCTTGTGCCTTCAAAGTTAAATTTACTTGGAATCTAAAATTCCTCAGCAGTTGGCTGCTGTGTTAGAACCAATTTTTGTTTAATTTTGGAAAGACCACTTTGAATTGATACTTGTGATGACATATGGACAATTTCATTCATGTGTAATGAAGAGATAACTTGATGAAAAATAGAACCTAAAATATAATCAAATCTCAATTGAGTTGCAACCATAATTGTTTAATATGTAATAACAATCAAATAATAGAGATTTTTGCCTGTAATTTGGTTAGGATTTGACTTAGCTAGTGAAGACATTTCTATTCTTGCAATTTTTGAGGTTTGCAATTCCTCATCTTCTAGTTCATGGCTATGATTACCAATTGCTGATCTAAAATTTTTCCTAAATTATATATATATATATATATATATATATATATTCCCACATATTTGCACTAATGATGATTCTCTGAAATCAAAACTGATCTATAATTTTATAGTTTTGATAATTTAAATTTATATAAATATATTCACTCCATGCTCTGAATATGAACAAATTGAACATTACACATTCCAATGAAATAACTTCAGTAACATTAAACAAAATTAATTATCACTTTCATTTACAAAATTTAGTATTAACTAAAATGTGCCATTAATTTATTCACCATACCTTAATACAAATTCACAGCTAGTAAAAAGTCTAGTCTTTCAAATCTCCACTGCACATTTCCAGTAGAATACATCTTTTTTAGAATGAATTCTATATATGTAGTTTAAATAAGATAATTTTTTTCCTCCACGTTTTGTTGGAATTATTTTTATAGCGTCACTCATTGATGATTTTGAAAATTCTACGAAATACAACTAGTTAACTAGTTGAAAATTTAGCCAATGTGATGCTACTGGGCGAACATCCTAGTGGGCGACAATCTTATGGGGCGAACACCTCTGTGGGCTAAAGTCCTCATTAGGCGAATGTCAGATTGGGCGAAAGTCCTGTTTGGGCGAATGAGAGATTTTTAGGTAAACGATTGATTAAAATTCATTGTTGATTGCATAATAGCACTTTAATCCAGGGGTGTACTGCTTGTGAGAAAAGTGAGGGACGCAATTGTAGTATTTCTTCGAAGGATTGCAGTAATGGGAACGAAAGTGCAACTATAAATGCACTACGGAATTTTAGGTAACTAAATGCAATTCCTTGGTAACTAAATCAAAGGGCGTTATTGTACTTTAGGGGACCCAGTTTGAGTGACGTCATAAAATGGATATTAAACTCTAACCTTAACGCTAACCCTACTCCCCAACCAATGCAATTATATTGCATTTCATCTTGTTAATTAATTTTTTGCAAAATTTTTAAGTTTTGGGGTAGGGATTGGGGTTAGGGTTAGAGTTTTACACATGAAATCGAATTGTGCTGCAGTAGTAGTAGTAGTAGTAGTAGTAGTAGTAAAAAGCTTTAATTGTTAAAAAAAACAATTTAAACAAAAGTACAAGAAAAGTTAAGAATCACTGAAACGTTGAGCAAGAAACACTTTAAGTTCTGATTTAAATTTGGCTGGTGAGTCAAATACGGAGAGATAGAGTGAAGGATGTTTGCTGCCTTGACGCATCTAGTGAAGAACCAGTTGTCAGTGGCTTTTCGTTTAGTCCTAGAAATATAAAATTGAGGTAAATCTTCGTTACGCAAACCACGGCGAACATTATACCGTAGGGTCACATAATTCCAGATAGGAAAATCTTTGTTCCCAGATACAAGACCATTAAGTAAACACAAATCATGATATTCAATTTGCATGTCAATAGGAAGTAAACTACATTTCATTAGCCTTTCCTTATATGTACCTGAAGTAATCCATTTGGTAATGCGTGATAGAAAGGAATTTAATTTGTTTGTTTCAGTCTGATTAGGTGTCCATAACGAACAACAGTAAAGTAAGGAAGAAAGAACATAACATTTGATTACTCTGATCTTAATATGCATAGGAGTAGAAAAAGGGATAGAACGTTTAAGGGAGAAAAACAAGCTGTAACACTTTTTTAATTTGTGTGATATATGGCTACTCCACTTTAGATTGTTAGTTACAATAACACCCAGGTCTTTTGCTTCTCTCCTATCAGCAATAACAATATTTTCATGCAATAGATAATAGGGCGTAGGCATAATATGCTTGTTAGAAAAATGTATAAACACAGTTTTGTCAATATTAAAGGTCATTCCGTTCTCTAAGGCCCAAGCAATGCAACGCTCATAATCCTTTTGCAAGTCTGAAACACTCATAGACTGTAACTTACTGTCGTCCGCAAATAAAAACATGTGAGAATCTAAACAACACTCAGGAAAGTCATTAATAAAAATAACAAAAAGCAGAGGGCCTAAAATAGAGCCCTGAGGCACCCCGCTCTTTACATCAACGAAGTCCGAGAAGACACCATTTATTTTTACACATTGTTTACGAGATGTAAGGTACGACGCCAGAAGTTTCAATAACTTGCCACCAATGCCAAATATGCGTAGTTTGTCCAACAAAATGTGATGCGGAACTTTATCGAATGCCTTACTAAAATCCAGGTACAGAGCAAACATATCATCGTTTACATCAAGGTTCTTATAAATTTCATGAAAAAATAATAAGAGTTGCAGCTGACACGATCTTTTACGTACAAACCCAAATTGTCTTTGAGATAACTTTTCGGATACAAAAGGATATAGTTTGTCGTATAAAACACGTTCAAAAGTTAATGATAATTTAGAAAGTATACTGATCGGGCGGTAACACGCAATATCCAAAATATCACCTGATTTGAAAGTAGGACTAATATAGGTGTTCTTCCAATTTTGAGGATATTCACACACGTTGAGCATACACTCAAAAACATTGTAAACATCAGAAAATAACAGATCCGCAGAATACCTAAGAAAAGCACCGGGAACCAAATCTAAGCCAGTGCCGAGTGAAGATCTTCTTAACGCAGTTTTCACATCCATAGGAGTAATACCTATAAAATTTAGCTCACCGTCAGAAAAATCGTCATAATTGCCCTGTAAATCATTAAAGACGCTGCTGAAATGTAAGTTGAAAGCAGTTGCTATAGCAAAGCTAGTATGGAATTTAGAATTGCCCAGTTTCATTACTTTAGGTATACAATTTGATTTATTAATGGTTTTCAGTAGTTTGTAGCAGGCTGTCATACCATTTTGACTATTTGTAAAAGAGTCTAAAAATAAAACCGTATCTAGCTCAATAGATTGGGGGACTCTTTTTTGAGGCGGCTAACTAGACCATAATACCAATTGGTCCAATGCTTATCCAAGTGCCGTTCTGCTGTGTGTAACTTGTTCAGCAGATGCATTGTATGTGAAGAATAAAAATAAGGATAGTACTGCCGTTTCCTACGAATAACTGCCAAATGCTGTCCAATTGCATTACGGAGGTTGCTCAGCCACCAGACAGCAAAGTTGTCATCATAAACTGAGTAACATGCTGTAGAGCACAAATCAAACAGAACATATTCATACGCACTAACAGGCAGACGCTTCAAAGGAGGATAGTCTATATCTTGGTTTTTCACCGACATATCTAAACTAATACTGAATATAATGCCCAAATGATCTGAGAAATCAACCTTATGAAGCGGTTCCTGAACCGAAATATTAGCATTAGTAAAAATAAGATCAAGTATATTCCCATCCTTATGAGTAGGCACTTCAATTAACTGCTCCATGTTTTTGTCAAGAAAGAAAGATATAATATTAGCTGAATCGGCAGTAGTCGCATCATAGGCACTCCAGTCAACATCAGGCATATTAAAATCACCGCAAATAGCAAATTTAGCTTCACTATGCTCAGAAATAATAGAATTTACTGCGTCAATAAGAGAAAGGGAATCAGTTCTGTACTCACTTCCAGCTGGAGAGTTATATATACATATAACAACTAAAAATACCTCAGGCAACAAAATAGCGGACGGAAAACTATACTTGGTAGCAATAGGAATAAAAGCACAATCCTGCTTGCAGAGTATAAGTGTTCCACCATGTTCCTTCTTCTTTCTAATCGATGAAGCGGCTACTAAATAGTTTTCATTAAGTAAAAAATTGTCCTTGGGTACTTCATCCAACCAGGTTTCAGTAACACAGACTATATCAGGATCAAACAGAGTAATCTGCTTATTAAACATCATTCTTTTATTTATCGATAACAAACTTCTAGCATTCTGTAAATAAAGTTTCATATTATTAATATATAGTCAGTTCATTTTGACTTCCTCGTTATCAACAAACAGTTTAAGGTTCCTTATTTTCATTCTTGATTTGACTATACCATTCTGGATCAATTCGTGTCTCTTGGCAAGAATTTTCTTTTCAATGTCACGATCACCTGGCGAAAGATCAGCTAAAACTAATACAGAATCAGATTTGTATAAGTTGTTTTGGATTGCCTTTGTACGAATTAGCCTAGCATCCCAGACAGATGAGAAAGTAGCAATAATTGGCCGCGTTTTATCATTGGCAAATTTACCAAGTCTATAGCAATCTTTTAAAACAGCATTTGGTACGTCTAACTTGTTAACAATAGTCTCGATTGCCTCCTTGTCTTCCCACTGTCTAGCGTCTTGAAACCGCTTTGAGCTTTCTTTTACGCCAATAATTTTTAAACGGTATTTAAAAGAATCGTCTTCAGAAAGTTTTGACTGAGGTAAAACATTAGGCAGGGTTGGAATCTTATCTACTGATTTAACCGTTTCCTCAAAAATCTCTAACTTCTTGCTTAATTTTTCAACAGTATTCGAAAGGGATACAATCACTGACCTGTTTTGACGCTTATCATAACAAGGCTTACAAAACCAGTAGGTAGTAGTTAGCGTGTTCAGCATTTGAAGTTGCACGTCATTGAGGTCCACACAAGGCGCATGAAACCAGCACTCGCACTCGTCACATTGCACACCCGATTGCACTGCGGTGTTGCATTTGCCACACTTCCATTTCGTCCCAGAGATAGAGGTGGAGCCTGCCCGACTCCGTCCGCCAACCATTCCAATACTAGAAGCCTAATTAATCTGTGTAATAACAATGGTCAAAATTATAAATCTAGTAGTTACGTTAAATAAACAGTAAGACCTGATCAGCCTTTGGGCATCAGAATTCAGAATATCCCAGAGAACAAGGAACCAAATACCAGATCCAAGAAGAATAATAATAATAATAATAATAATCAATGACTTTATTTAGCCACTGAAGGCATACACAACAGAAAAATAAAAACAAGTCAAGTTTTACGGCAGTGAGGACAGTCACAGGAGGTGGACTACCCGAAAAATCCTTTCGAGATCCTATTGTCTTAAAAACTTCAAAGAAACTGTTTACCTTTCAAAGGAACTGACCAGAGAGGAAATGAATATTGAGCGCTGTTGGAGGGTTGCGAGTCAAGATGTAATTAGCAGCAGTACAAGCACGATTGAAAAATGAGTGAAGGTTGCGATGTTTCTTTGTACGATGGACAAGAAGTAAACACATCCTGTTGACTAGATGAAAGAATTCGATTCATGCTGCTCAATGCCAGATCCTTGAAGAAACCTAATGCTGTCTATCACCTGTCTGCTGATATAACTAGTCAATCCTTGAAAGCCTGCTTTATAACAGAAACATGGCTTACCAATGAAATTGATGACAGTTTTGTTGTTATCGTGAACTTTAAACTGTTTCGACACGACCGATCCAATTTAAATAGCAGTAAAAATGTTGGTGGAGGAGTCTGTGCCTTTATTCATCAATCCTTAGAATGTAATCAATTCTATCCGCAAGGCTTTGAGTCCTTCGAGGTGCTGTGGCTAGAACTGTTTGTCAATTACACCAAATATCTTATATGCTGTCTATACTACCCCCTAACGCCTCAGTAATGAGTGAAGTTTCCGGCCATATCGTGGAGTCTGTTGAAAGTTTTATGCATACCAATCGATTCAACAATTTTATTCTTTGTGGCGATTTTAATGAATTCAATCCGGAGCGTTTAATTGCTGACTGTGGTTTAATTCAACTTAATTTTGATCCGACTCATGGAAGTAAGACTTTAGATTTGGTTTATATGACTTACCAATCAGCTGAAAATATCTGCACTTATCAATCCGTAGTTTGCACCGACCATAAAGGTGTCATATGGAGTGTACCCGGCTCTAGTAACAAGAAAAGAGTTTGTCGTTTCCGTGATCAACGTGAAAAGTATCGTGAGCTTTTTGTTTTAACATTTCAAAATTCAATTTCGCCCCTATTTACTGGTCGACAAATGTTGATGAAGCAGTACAGCAATTAGAGGATATAGTTTTTTGCCGTGTATGAGGCATCTTGCCCGCTTAGACAGGCTGTTCTTCATGAAAAAGATCCTGTGTATATTACTCCAGTAGTGAAAATCCTTCTCAAGAAAAAGAACAGACTCATGAGAAAGAATCATTTCTCTGATGTGAAACAAATTGACGTCGAAATTCGAAATCGGATTAAACAGAATGGCAGAGACAATGGGAAGATTGGAAGCAGAATGTTATGAGCTACATGTCAGGTCAGGTCAAGACCGAGTGTGCTTTTTCAGCCGAGCAGTTAAACGAGTATTTCAACTCTTTCTCATGTGAAGGAGAAAGTATTAATATTCCAGATGATCTGCCTTCCTCACATTCTCCTTTTTTCACTGCTGATGAGGTTTATCGGTATCTTGTTTGGGTCAAAAATACAGCAAACGAAAACATGGGCTTGCCTTACTGAATTGCCAAGTACGCTGCGCCATTTCTTGCTCAACCTCTGTGTTCTATCTTTAATTTATCCATC
>CABFPE010000005.1:770406-792676 GCA_900660155.1 Hofstenia miamia | reverse complement strand
AATTACATTTGGTAAAACTAAGTATAATAGAAAAGTAATGAAGAGCGGATTCCTAAATTATTCAATATCACTATGGAACAAATTGGATTACAGTACAAGAAGTGAAAAAAATTATACACTATTTAAAAAGAAGTTGAAAAACATGATTACACAACAAAATATTAATTATCTGACTAATTATAGAATAAGATGTGCAACTCAAGAACAATAAGTAAAAATATTTATTAAGTTATATGCAATTTATAAACTTAACCAAGAAACAAACATTTACTGACATAACTAAGCTCATATGAAGAAAGTTACATTATTTATGTTCTTAATAAGTTTGTAAACTTAATACATGTATATGTACATGAGAACTTAAATATATGTTGTTGTTGTTGTTGTTGTTGTTGTTGTTGTTCCCAATTTCATTGGTGCTAAATCTATTTAATTAGCAGATTATGCTCTATTATACAAATCCAACATAGTGATTTTACAAGAACATTTAGTTAAAGTACAGATATTTTTTCAACAGAATATAATGAAGCAGAATATTGAGGAAACTTCATGAATGATTATAAAGATTAGAAAGTATAACATTTAGAATCAATGTGTTGAAGAAAAAAAATTTTTGCCACTAATAAAAAAAAATTGGTGTTGAAATTTCCAATTAAATAAGATTTACAGATCAGATGAATGCAACTACGAGGAAAATGGCCCACGGCGTTAAAATAATAACTAAATTTCAACATGTAATACCAATGAAGTAGAAGATTATATTACTAAGTTCTACTATGCGATCAGATTTTTCATACTCTTCGTTTTTATTTAATAATGTAAGTAAGAAAATATTTCAAAAACTTGAAAAGATTATTTATTTTTATGCAATCTGTAAAAGAAAAAGTCAAGAAACAATATTATGGTGTAGAATGACTAGAATACGTTTTGAAATCAAATTGTATCACAATTTTGGAAAAAAATTTCGCTAGAATTAATTATAAATGTCCATAAGCGAACTAAGTCTTATCACAAATTCAAACTTAAAAAGAAAATAAGAGAAAAGTCGTTTACTAATTTTACAAATAATTTATGGAACAAGCTCCATCCAGATATAGAAGATGAGCAAATTTCAATAAATTCGAAGAATCTATTAAAATTTCAATAAAGATCAGAAGATCCAGTTATTTAAGGATTTCATTGGACAAAGTCAAAACATAAATCTATTGAAAAGTCAAATCCGGCAACTTAAAACCTCAAGGAAATTAAACATTCGAAATCCAATTTAATTTCATTATTATTTGTAAATATTTTTGTTGTTTTATTTTATTCTATATTGTTTGTATTTTTTCCTGATGT
Organism: Hofstenia miamia; assembly: GCA_900660155.1. Classification (NCBI taxonomy): domain Eukaryota; kingdom Metazoa; phylum Xenacoelomorpha; order Acoela; family Hofsteniidae; genus Hofstenia; species Hofstenia miamia. The sequence goes on along the minus strand of CABFPE010000005.1, from coordinate 791,338 downwards.
TCTTAGAAGTGGTATCAGTATTCTTTATTGTTCAAACAATTTCTGAAGATAGATTTTTCTTCTTCTTTTATAGTTCTGTACAACCAAGGTAAATGTATACTGATATATTATTTCTAATTCTTTATAAGGGTCAATCACTTTATTAGTAAAAAAAACAAAAGAATGAATTAATAAATAAGTAATATTTAAAATATATAAATAGAAAATTGGGAAAATTCAACAATTCACTTAAATAATAAACTTATATTTGATTAAATTTTCATCTAGTAAATGGAGTGTTTCTCATTTGTATAGAGTTGTTTATACGGCCTATTGTTAGCATTATTTAGTAAATCAGCAATTCACTATTGAAGATGTTTCCGCAATAATCTGAATATACTGAAAATCATCCCAACGTACAAAACATAAGACTATTAGCCATAGTTTTATGTTCTTTCAATTATATATCTCTACAGTTTCGAAATTATATAGAATCAAATAAATATATAAAGCGAAGTATTTACTGACTAAATTGTGTATTTGATTATTTTGTAATCTCAAGACAGCCAATTACCAGTAATTTCTACATTTAAAACCTTTAATAATGTGACGGTTAACATGGGCTTTTAGCTCTTAGTGGAAATTAATAATTTTCATATGACCTATTTTTCAGAGAGGCCATACGTGCCGATCTGAATACGCCACACACACCCAAATAGAAATTTGAGAGCAATAAGATAATCAAAATATTTGACCCAAATCGTAGTTTTTGGTTCAAATTTCTTAAATAATATTAAAATGAGGACACAAAGTCGTTTAAATTTTGGCTACACAAGAAACCATCTGATACAAGTTTGTTATAATTCTCAAAGACCTTTCAAAACATCCTAAGTAAAAGGATCAATACATAGAATTTACGACACTGCAAGCTCTTATGCCAACATAAGCTAGGAACTTATCAAATTGAAGGAAGAGCTAAGAAAAAATGAATATTCAAGAAATTTATTGATAAGTTAAATGAAGAAGCTATTACGGAAATAGTTGCGAACAGAGAAATAAAATAGAAATTTTGACTATGTATTTAAAATTTAATTCAATATCGTGGAGTACAAACAATGATGTTAAAAAATCAAATAATAAAGTTCAAATCAATCACAAAAAACTTAGATTCATAAAAAAGATTGGTAAATTTAATGTAAAGCTTGGAATAAATCAACTAAAATATGAGATAAATCAAATGTAATTCAATTTTTAAGATCCAATGCAATGGTGAGGATTATATAAGATATTGTGGTCAACAACTAATTAGAACAAAAGAACGTGAAAGTATACCTTGAATATCCCTAGAAGAAATTTGCTACCTAGTGTTTGGAGCTTTTCCTTCTGACTAAATTTATGCAATTTTATCATAGCCTTTTTTCACTTTGAAAACCGAGAGGAGTACTTCAAGGCCAAATCAATCCTATTAAGCCTAAAACAGCTTACATATGGCTTAATACTAGGAGATAAAAAATTCAATATTCTGGTAATTTGACGTCATAGTGGTTGATGTCACAAAGCTGATCCCAATACCAAAAACTTTGAAAATCATGTTCTTAACAATTTGGCAGGTGTTACAACTAACATATAGCTAAGAACAAAATTATTCATTGTATGGCCAGTTAATATGTGATATATAACAAAAAATGTATGGGGCAACTTATCGATTGCAGAATGAAGTTAATAAAATATTGGCTTTATGGAATAAATTAAATGTATCTCAAAAAGTAATTTCAGAATTAATACCGATTTTAATAATTCTTTTTCCGAATATATTTTTAGAAAAAGAAAAATGAAGGCCAAATCTTTCAAGTTAGAGATATAACATTATTTTAAAGAGAGTTAAAATTATTATTTTTTCAGAATTAAACCGCAAAAATCACTTGTGAACCATTTAGATATAATGTATCTAAATTCATTAGTTATAAAACAAGTTTCAAATGATGTTGTTGATGCCACAGTGAAATACAGCATCAAGTCTTATCATATATCAAGTTTGACGTTGATCGAGAACATTTTCCGATTCATATCCATTCCAAATTCAGAAATAATTACATGCATCCATATGCTAGGAATTTAATTAAGCTAAGTATGACAGTTGATCCGTTCAAATTGAAAATAGGTCTGCAATACAAAAGCCTTGTTTTTAAAGGAACATCTAGACATGCAATTAGCTTTGATCTCTAATAGTGTAATGTGGTTGGTTCATAGACATAATACTGTCATATATATACAATAAAGTGGCTGTAAGTATATCTTCATTGTTAATTCTAAGCTTTTTTTACTTTAAAATTTGCCAAAAAATTAATAAATGTCACTGTTAGTTTGCATTTTTGATTTGTAATGATCCATTAATAACCATTTTCTGATCCAGTGGATATCTATGGATTAGATCGATCTATATCTAGATCCGAATTCACGGCCACCATTGCATATATAGAGTAAGATGCTTCTATTTTCTTACTTAAATCAAAAGTGAAATTAAATATAATGACTTTATCACCCTCTATCATTAATCAAAATCTTTTATCCAGTAACTATTCATTTAAAGTGACAATTTATTTTAGAGTACAGGTTGCTACATTAGATTTGTCAAATATAGTTTTACAAGATGTTACTCTACTTAACAAACTCATCGCCAATGAATTTTAGTGATCTAAAAAAGTGAAATATATATGTTTAGTTCTTAATCGTGACTTGATTGACAAAAAATGTATTAAAAATGTTCGTATTTGGGATCTTTGCGCAATTTTCCCCTATGTTCTCAATTAAAGAAGTGTCAATCGTTGTTAGTTTCAGTCGATTAATCAATTATCTAATCAATTTCTAAAACTTGGAAGACTCATATTCCAATTTAATTTGATCATACAATATAGGGGCATTGAGCCTATATCTTTGCTACGCTTATCATGAAAATGGTTGCTTTAACTATATGTATACGAGAATCTTTAATAGCTACAATGACCCGCAATCGATCGCTCAGGTTTCAATGGTATTTTTACATTAAATCTGGCCTCCATGCAATGTAAAAATATTTAGAATATTGCATCTAATTAGAATATGTTTGAAAATGCCCTTTTCAAAGTATTAGGAAAGGATTAGAGAAAATGCAAACTTGGAAAATTTTTTGATTTAGAATATAATAGAATTGTGAATACATTATGCTAATGGCAAATATTCATGTGAAACAAAGCAGTAATCCAATGTTTAGATGTAGCTGATAAGCTTCATTAATTGTTTTAGGAAGATAGAGTAACATCAAATATATTAAGTATAGCGCGATAGTTTAATAGAAATTCAGAATGAGTGATCCTGGAAAACACATTTACAGTAGCAACTACATCACAATTTGCAACTATTACAGAAACATTTTAAGTAGCAGCATGTTAAGATCGGAAGAATAGTTCAAGAAAGTTCCAAACGCATTGCTAATCATTGACATAGATTTCTTAGAATTTCTATAAAATGCATCAAACACTCACATTTATCATATGAACCAATCCTTGAGAGATTTTGATCAGATCATTTCAATTTTGTGAAAAGCACAATGTTCTCAGAGATCTTGCGTTTTAAGGAAGTTCTTGAAACTATTAAATAATCTAGAAAATAAGGTAAAACATTCGGCTTTGATAATGAATATGATAAAAGAGTAAATATCACTAAATTTTCAAGTATATTGTTTAATTGTTGGGCAAATGTTATGGATACCAGGGGCAAATACAACCTTTAGAATTTGGAAGGGCTAAAATGAAAATTGCTTTCGAAATTTAGAGGGGTTGTTCATTTCTTTGAGGGGCTTAATCAAATATTTTCTTTGGATGAGGGAGAGGGCTTTTCCCACCAACTCCCTATATTCGCCCATGTATGATACGTGTCTCTATATCCATGTATGTTCAGATTTTCAATAAATAAAAGGGAAGATTGTGCATGTATATTAAAAATTTAATTCTATGTTAATTAAAATCAGCTAAAGAAGTGAACAAAGTTCTTAAATAAGATAAATACTCCAATAAATAAAATTGAACAAAATGAAAGAGCAAGGGAAGTAAACCCTGCAAAACTCATCAATACGACTGACGCTGTTGAATTGGGTAGTAATTTGCATGATCTTCCATTTCTTGTATTGCATTGATCCACAAAGACACGCGCAGAACTTGACAAGCATTGAACTCATGTTATTGAACGGTGGTTCATTGTTAATCCCATTACCAATGCTCGGCTTCCAATTCTCGGAATTAAGTTTTGGTCTTTTGGGCGGGGAAGAAGATTCATTCTCTTTCTAAACACAGCATCCAATATTATCTGCAATACAATACTTTTTATGCAATAAATTCATTCACTTCTCTAATAATAATATCTGTGCTTTGCAGAGTGTGTCATATTTGTATATAGCATTGTTCAAAATGCCGATAACTCTAATATCTCTCCATATTCTCTTCTATTTAATAAACTCCCCTTAAAAACTAATTCATTGATGACATGAGGTTCGTCTTACAGATCAGAAAGAAGGATTTTGAATAATTCAATGAGGACAAGTCTCTTGAAAAAATTCAGTTCAATTGTATTGATATTGATGTGGGTATAATTTAAAATTTGACTCTGAGCTATTCCCAGGTAATCTTATCAGTGGTCCTTGCATTAATTAGCAAAATTAAGAAGCTTCTTCGAACTAATTGAGATTATTGTCAACATTATTTGCATTCTTTTCTGTATTCGTAATTAAGTATAGGATTCTTGATTTTTATAATCAACAGACTTGTTATCCTGAAAGTATAATCGCATGCATTCCCTGTCAAGTATGAGCAGAAGAAGAAATATATATATTTGACTAAAACGAAAATAATTGCTTAACTCCTTCATCATTTTGAGATAAATTTATTCAAAGATCAATATGGGATGGACACGAGTCAACAGTAAGCAGTTTAGGCATTCATTTAAGGAACTTTCTCATCAAAGGAACTTAAGCACAACTTACTACAGTATAATGTCAAACGTCACTCACCTGCTTGCTCCAAGCAAGCTTCTCGTTCACAAGTTTTTTCATTATTACTCACAAATGGGAATACTACTCAACAAAAATTTTCAATAGCGCTCAAATTTACTTATCCGCTAATACTCAAAATTTTACTAATTCATAACTCCTGCAATTTCAAATAGGCATATATGTAAAATGTATTAATGTATTAATCGCATTTGTACCTGTATTGGTGGTTGCTTTCCTCCTTCTCCTCGCTTAATAAAATAATTAACAGCAGCATATTCAACTAAGGCCATAAATACGAAAAGGTAGCACATGAGGACGTACCAATCCATAGCTGAAGGATACGAAACTTTGGGAATTTGCTGACGAGAACTTATCGCAAATGTTGTCATGGTCAGATCAGTGGTGATTCCTAAATTGTACAAAATTTTCCTTTCTATTTATACATATATTTGCCCATATATTTTGCTAATATATTTTAAAATTAACTTAGAGCATTAGGAGAAATTTTGCCAAAATATTCAGCAAAGCTATTTCTACACCAAATGGTCTAAGTTGAAGCTTACAAAAACATTACCCAGAGAAATTCTTGCCGGAGCTGCTTCTCTGTTTATCCAAAATGCTACCCAGCTGAGAATCACAATCATGATGCAAGGGAGATAGGTTTGCATGATGAAATATCCCAGATTTCTCGCAAAATAAAATTCAACAGCCAAAACTGAATAATTGCCTAGAAAAAAATTATAATTAAGAAAATGTCAATTATTGAGACCTAGTAAATACATTATTTAAATATATGAATTACTAATGTGAGATGTAGTCTAGCTAATCTGCCATGGATTATATTTGTGCATTAAACAATTTCTGCACTGCAATCATAAACCTAATTTGGCAAAAAATTGAAATGAATGTCTTCAAAAAATCATTGTTAAAATTTTGATAGTACTAAATACACCCAAATGACGAGTCCAAGCACATTAAATTGAAATATAAAGTTTGAGACGAATTTTTCAATTCAATGAAAATTATAAATGTCATCTTAATAAATTTAGCGTTCATCACGCATTGGAGATTTCTATTTCGCGTAAATAATTAAACAATGCAATTTCTTCCCAATGCAAACCGAATCCAAATGAGTATTAAAAAAGCAACCCAAACCCAAGGAAAAATAATGCAATTCGGTCCCAGCGCAATGTATTGGTCTACAAACTTGTAAATTTGCCTTCACTACTACTAAATTTACAGATTAGTGTCCACGCAGGGAGAATATTTCCAATTGGTAGTTAATCAGGTTTAGGCGGGAAAAGAAAATTATCGGTACTAGTTCTACTTTGTACCATTGGATTTCAGGTCATTCGCGTCCCATTGCAATTCCATTCCCCAAACATTTTGGTTTCTTTGATAGATACGATTCCACTGCAAAACGTTTATTTTGCCCCAGATTTGTAAAATTAAACCTTTCAAATCTTAATTTCTTCAAATAAGGACACATGGGTCTAGGTGATCCTACAGAAACTACAATTAACAACTCTAATAATAATAATAACAAATAGAAATTTACATCAAAATGCTTGAGAGCGTTAGATGTTATCCCTAGAATTCAGCACATTTACAAAATCGGGCCAAGTTCCATTCATTCAAATGTAGCTTTGGCAAAAAACACAAAATGGGCCACTTACATGGTGGCTGAGCTGTATAAACGGCAACAAAAAGTTCCAAAGCAAGCTCCCAAAACTTATTATAAACCCTCTCAATGCACATGAATGTCATTTTTCGAGGTAACCCGTTTGCAAACCTTGCAACTCTAATTCAAAAATTCCACTCTAAATAAGCTTGGAAAATTCTGTGCTCAACAAACGGTTTATAATTACCATTTCTGATGCTGCCAATATTAAACTTAAGGTGAGGCGTCCAATCAAAATTATATTTATAATAAACAATTTTGGAAAAGAATAGCAAGTCATGTAACTCAAAATGGAAACATAGTATTGCAAAATCTGATGATTTAGCAAACAATTTTTGTAATATTTTATTTTCGCCTACTGACCCAATAATATCTATTTAGCTGCTCTGCGCTGCAATTTTTTAAAGCAGTCATTTCAATTCTGTTCGCTTTTTCACACAGTGATTCATATGTAAGTACTGGGTGATGTAACCCTTATATACATTAAGTTTGCTGCAATTGAAAAGAAATCAGCAGTGAAGCGTTTTACAGAGTAGAATACACTTTAAATCTCTGAGAGGCCCTCTACAATATGATCACACCAAAAGAGATAACTTGTTATATTGAGTCTTAGATCCTTTTCAACACTGACTACAGAAAGAGTAAAATCTCCAATTTGCCGCTGAAATGGAACAGAGTTTCAAAATGGTAACTGAAGAAATTTGTGAAGACTAACCTCCATATCATTTGCATATGCCCATAATAACAAATTATCAAGACCAGTTTTTATTATTACAGCATAAAAGCTTAATATTGTCAGCGTATTGGAATGGATTATTTCGATAACAAAATCTGTTGAGGCTAATAGATCAAATAATAAAACAATGACAGGCCCTAACTTGATCATAGAAGGACCCCACTGCTGGCCGATCTGAGTCAGGACCAACATTAATTTCTATAGATAAATAGTTTTGAGTATACAGTGGCAGGGGTGTCCAAGGGTCAAATGCATTTAACCCATGACCCTCCACGACCCGCGGCAACTTGACTCGTGACGCGCTCATTGCTAACCCGCAACTCGTGACTGACCTCCATGACCCGGGGACACCCCGGCAAGCATGATTGATTGTTAGAGCTTTGTGTCAATAAGAACATCAAATTAGGCTCGCTTCACTTTTGAATAATCTAACATATTTTCAAACTGATTATTTTGATGAGCCGCCCTTTAGAATATGAATTTTCGGTAAACATCGATTTATTTTTATGTTTGTGTCAATTTTTTTGCTGGTAATGCAGAAAACAGGCATACCCGCGACCCGCTAACCTGCCAGAATTAGTGACCCATTTGACCCGTGACCTGCATAACCTGCGGACACCCCTGTATAGTGGAGATTGCCGCTAGCACATATTGTTGAAATTTGGCTGTACGTTTGGCATGGTTCACTTTGTCCAAACATTTAGACCAATCAACATAATTTGCTTCAACATTTTCGCTATAATCTAAACTAGTATATATGAGATCCAAGTACTTGAGCTCTAGTGTTGAACGCCTCCGCATAATCCTTACATACTGTCAAGAAACATGGACCGCACATGTGCGTAAAGAACGTAAACGAGCAGTAAGATAGTTTTAAATATTCCTTTTGGTTTCTTTTTTCTGAAGCGGTATGTCTTTTTCAAACTTTTTCTATAAACATCAACAAACATAATATATTAAAAAAATCAAGAAATGCAATGCCCTCATCAAAATAGACCTTTTCAAATAGCTCTCAACAGGCTTAGAGAATAGACATTTTAGTTTCTTGCTCATAGCAAAAACCCATGCAATCTTTTTAGTGTTGGTTATTCGTTTTAAAAGAACTATTCAAATATTCGGACTGAAGTATTTTCGAATGTTCAAAATCTTTGAATACTCTTTATTTAATTTAGAATTTCTTGTATCATTAATGATATTATACTTTCTATGTTTTTAAAATTCTAACATTATTTACTAAATATGAATCTGTGATGGTTTATTCAAACTTAAAACTAAGATTTCCAAAACCTACACAAGACAAAAAGCTCTACTCTTTTATTTACGTTTCAAAATCGCACCAAAAGATATACTATGAATGCCAATGACATAATATTCACAAAATATTGAATTAAATATATTTCAGTAACTAATTACAAATACTTTTTGCAAGTATGTAATATAACAACTTTTGCGTAGAATCATTTACGTATTTGAAGATCTAACCTGCTAGGCCAGGTTCAATTCGTTCGGTTGTTCTGAAGGTTTCTAAAACAAATTGCGACATTTCCGAGTCACCACTTAATCGAAGCCCTGGGTGATCCGCCCACCTGTAAACGATTTCTGTAGTATCATATCCAACTAAATACATAAACACTAATTGTGCAGAAAATTGAACAGTTATTTATGCATTACTAATAGTATTACATATTTCTAAAGTATCAGTGCGTGTAGGAGTGCACTTCTAAACAACAAAGAAAGAGTTATATGTCAGATAGGCAAATATTACCTTAAGAAAAATTTAGTATTCAAATTTAAGAAATTCAATTTAACAAGAAGTTTAATGGAACTCGAACTCGAACACGAATATAAGTTTAGGTTAAAATATACTTAAAAATTGAATTTGGTCTAGTTTAACATTGTAATCTAAGAAATAAATATATTGCTTATATATATATATATATATATATATATATATATATATATATACAAAATATAAATATTAAGTTTTAGAGAAAATTGAAACTCACAACTTCCGAATTCTACTGTGCATTTCTGCGTATCCATTGGAAAATTACTGAAATCCATTGGACACTTGGCGCTGATTGTCAACCTAAAATTAGTTATTTACATTAATAAGTGGACAATCTAAACTTCCAATTTTAATGTTTAGACTGTTTTAGTAACTTCGAGTAAATATTCTAAGCATCTATGTTAATTTTGAATGAAGTTTAGTTTAATATAAAATATTTGTTGACATTGGAAAGTTGAAAATTGAGAATGGGTTATTTACTCACAAGTAAGTTGTGGAAAAACGTCATTATGAAAACGAGATGAGATTTCATATCATAATATGGGACAGGAAAAGACATGGCTGCTGTGGGACAACATTTCTTAGAATAAATCAGATTCTTGCCGAACTGCTTAAATTATCATATCTTTAAAAATAATTAAATTTCAAAATTAATGAATAAGTTGCTTTAATTCCAAATAAGAAATATCATCATTTTCTGTTTAAATTCTCTTAAATATAACCTTAATTGATTAAAATGTAAGTCATATTTTAATCCTGGCGCCTAAAATTAGGCAGATTTTGATACTAGACAAACTTATTTATTACCAGCAACTACAGATGAATGAAAGGGTACATAGGGAACAGTATCTTTCAGATAAATATTATATTCTATAAATCGCATCGTGAATTTTGTATGAACAACATTGCCTTAATCACCAACACAATTTTCATTTTCACCAAAGAATAAATATCCCTTCATTCCGATTTAGAAAAATCCCATATGACAAATTTTGTTTAAGGTGTATAATAGTTTTATTAATGATTATAATAGTAAAACCAACATATACTACGTATTATAAATGTCTTAAGATATCCTGTTTGCTTCACTTTAGAATGTATGTAGAGCATAATAGCTACGTTTCTATAAAAATTGCTAATTATGGAGTACTTTTTCAATAATATATATTACCTGGAACTAAATGTAATGTTTCCATCTTTGCTCAGACGAAACAGCTGATTTGGTCGAGTCATATCATGAATGTAGGAGTTCTGGCCATTCCCCCTGAAAAACGTGTCTGGTTTCCAAACTTTGTTCAGCATAATACTGTTGAGTACCAGTTGAGTATTGTCACTTGACGAAAAATTAAGGCGTTCATCCTGCCAGAAATGTCGAATGAAACATTGGAATGTGAATTCCTAAATATTTGTTAACTGAATCAAAGTCAAGGCCTGCTAGAACTTAAAAGCCCCCGGAAGTGAAAACATGGGTGGATTTAAAACCTTAGCTAAGCAATAACTTATCAATATTTGCTACAAAAGTAATTTATATAAAAATATCCAATAACTTGCTTGATTATATTGCTAAGAACTTCTTAAGCATTTTTACAAATATTTCAATTTGTCAAATTTAAGAAAATTTTTTTAGCCTTTTGTTGCTTAAATTTGAATTTATACCAACTTAATGTTGTTGTATGTTCGCGTTACCAAAACTGACAAAAATGCGGAAGCATATAAGTATATCAGTTAAAATTTGTTTGGAATACTTGTAAGCATATTTTTTTCATATTATTTACCAGTACATTTCAAATTCATTTAGGAAATTACATTTCCTACAACTATATGTCTCCAAGAATTTAATATTTCATATCTTCCAAACTACGATGCGAATTTTAAGTGCATAATTTTCCAAAAAAAATGTATATATTGCAATTTCGTCAGTGTTAAACTTACAGTTAAAAAATAAAATTTGACTATGAAACCTCTAAATGTAATGGACACCAATTGATTACATGTGTAAAGATTATGAGTAGAAATGGTTCGGGTCATGCACTGTTCTTACGCCAAAGATTCAAAAGTTGATATGTCATAGATAAGATAATTGCTCAATTTTCACACCTCGTTTCTTGTTGAAATTACTTACTAGTTTTACCACATAAAATGTCTCTTAATTTGAGGCTTTAGTGCGATATCTTTCCCTCTGGGTTATACTTTCGCATTCAGGAGTTGAACAGAATTTTACACTTTGAATGATTTCAATTTTTTGCTGGATAGACGAGGTTTATAATAATAATGGCGGTTTAGTAAAGTTTATAGTTACAATAATTTGTTAGAGCGGTCTTATGCAAGATTTAGGATTGCCAGTAGGATTTTACATTTTCAAATATTTAACAATCCTATATTTGACGAATTCAAAAGAACCTCTGTCTCCTAAATTGGTTGTATTCTTACAAAACTGCTATTGCCAATTAGGTATTTCGTTAAATTCATTTTAGTTTATTAAAAACTTTTAAATGGGAAAACATTGACGCCCCTTTTTTCACAATATTGAGAAAAGTTTATCAGTTTCGCTAGACTCTTGCATTGTTAGTATGTTAAATCAAAGCTTGTTTTAGAAATCTGTTCTAATAAATCTGATTCTCTTGAATGGACGCGCTTTTAAACTTGGAAATTGACACCAAATTTTGTACCTTTCTTTGTTATATTTCCTGGTGTATCCTAATTTTGAGAAAGTTTTGGAGGATGCTATTCCTAAGTTTAATATCTTGGAATAATTTAGATTTAACAAAATATAACATGCTTAAAATTAAGAATATAGATGTGCTAAAAATACTGTTTTTTTGTGTATTGAACTCAATTTTTACGCATAATAATAAAAAATGAAAAAAGAGGAGTAGGAAGAGTAATTTTCAATTTTAACCTCCAAAATTAAAAGAGAAATTGTAAGTCGTCTCATAATATATCATTATCTAAATTTACCATCTCATTTAAGAAGAAAATTTCCATATTTTATGGAAATTTGATTGGTTGTCAAAATTAGATTACGGTTTTGATTGATGTGATATTTAGGTTATATTTAGCTTAAGTTCTTATTTAAAAATGCCAAACAAGTAGTACAAGCAGAAATTGAATAAGATGTCCAAATATTTCTTTCATATTTTTTAGTTCATTATCTTGCATATTCATTAAGTTTAGTTAACTTATTTAATACTGTTAGGTGATGATTGTTTTATTAATGAACTTAAGTTCTTCAAACCTAATTTTTAATAGCTTCATAGATAAATCGGCGACATAAATGTTGAATTATTTTCGAAACGTTCTTAGTAATCAAAACATATTCTTGCGCTATTTGCTGAGGTGGAATATCCTTATAACCCCTTCAATAAGTCTCTGAGGTATGGGCATAGAGTATTGGTCTAAAAATAAATTGGTTTTGAAAAACTTAAGTAGTGCCAGATATATACCGAAAAGCATTGAGGTGTACATTCAAAGTAAATAGGCTATAAACACAACACATGTAAAAAAGTGGCTTTCGAAGAAACTCATGGCTATAGTTATTTGATAAGAGCTACGTTTGCCTATTCAATCGTTAACACTAAATGACCTTTTTAAATTTTTTACTGTTACATTGTAACACTTTTATTTATTAACGATTTCTCATTGGTATTTAATGAAAAAATTAGGAAAGAATATGCAATGATGTCAATTGGAACTGTTTTTATATTTTGTGTAAAGCCTTAGTTCATTGAATTCATTTTGAGTATATCATTAATCTGTAAATAATATGAACACGGATCACAAAATATTTTAAGAATATATTAAATAGGAAATGCCATATGTCCTATCAATAATTCAACACAGAAATTGTATTAGAATTTAAATCTGCGTACTGAATATACAAAATATATTACAGCATCTATTGCAAAACATTGTAAATTTTTCACTACAATTCTAACGTAAGTTAAATTATTAAAATGTAAATTTAATCTTCTGACTCCACCTTAAACGATAGATATAAAAATAATCTTGACAAGATAATACAGTTTTTGCGAAAATAGTGTTTTACGACCTCTGCACAATTTACTTCTCAAATAATAGATGTCAAAATTTTAACAAAAACGAAATTAAAATAATCTAAAATTCTTGAAGTTTTACAAATAACTTGAACCTGTTAGCAAACGACAACCGTTTTTCGTTGTTGGATGTTATAAATCCCAGTTTAATCATTAGAATCATTTGCTCAATAAATTTCACTAGAATGTATAACCAATTGAATTATATCGAAACCTTTACCCATCGGCGAAATGCCAATAAAATTAAATCTACAATTTTAAGAGCTTTAGGATTTCTTTGAAACCATTCTAGTAAAAGTTCTTTGAAACTTAATTAAAAAGCAACTCTTAAAATGACGAAATATGAGGCACAAAGACTTAAATTTTAATTAATTTTCGTGCCAATGAGCCGCAAAATTTATCGCATAAAGACACATGAAATATTCAACAAGCAGGTGGAGAAAAGTTTTGAAATTATAAAAATTCAGTAGCAACGTACAGACGAGTGCTGTGTAGAAGTCAATAAAAATTAATTTCCGTATGGAGTTAATGAAATGATTAAGGGAATTACCACTTGTCTTTGAGGTGTTCGTTTCTTTGGAAATGCATCTAAACATATTAAACTTTGATCCCAACTATTCAAAATTGAATTAGAGTGGTCAAAGGAATGAGCGTGATATTATTATACAACAACGAGAAGGGAAGGTGTTTTTGCATTACATCAAAGACCTCAGCAAAAAATCATGTGTGGCTGTACTTAAGTTGAGAATTATACATCAATAGAAATCTAGAAAAATAAGTATTCCAAAAACGCTCATTTATTACTAAGTTTTCCCAAGAAAATAAAATAGACAATTCAATTAAATGTATATGCTAGACATTAAAATCGAAAGAAACTGTACTGTTGAATTTTGCTACATTCAAGCAATTTATAAACTTAAAAATTATTCTTTTTAGAGCTATATGATGAACATTTATTATTTAGTATTTAATGTAATAAAACCATCGATTACTTCCCAATAGCATAAGTCAATTAAACTTCATATGGGAGCAATAATTGTTTAAGAAAACGCGTAATATAATTTATTTGTGACTCTAAGATCTACATTAATAAGGGTGTTGTTGGAAAGGGTGGTATGAAATATATCCTAAAAAACAATCCGTATTGAAGATTTATGTTATCCGAATAGAGGGTGGAATTAGAAGAACTAATGTCGAGGTGATTTTGGAAAAATTCCATAGTGAGGAAAGAATAAGTAACTACAGTAGTTGATAAATATTAGGTTCAGGTCATCCATATTATTATTTACATGTTCTCAAAAAATATTTAGGCATCAGTAAGTCGAGAGTAAAAAATTGAATAAATATTCTTTAGAGGATTTCTACGTGTTAAAACACATATGTTATGATCATTTGAAATACAGTTTTTCTCACTGATTTTGGAATTATCTTATTCAAATCTTAATTGAACAATTGAAAATATCCGAGATGTATTTATATATAATTAAATATCTGAATTTGGCGAACTAAAGAAAGTTCAGTGTTCCAAGAAATCAGTTTAGTAGCCGATGAGATTTCAAATATGTTCCAGACTATGTGTGGTTAAGGGCAATGCCATTAGCAGATATTTTGTAATCATACAATGCTAGAAAATGAACCATTTTATTTCAGTTAATTATATATAATTATAATAATGAATTTTAATTAAAGTTATATATTCAAAACACATTATATTTACTTACAGCTTCAAAATCAGAAAATGGTCCCATGCTTGTTAGAACCATATTTGATTTCACGGTTAAGGGTGGACCTAAGACAAATAAAAATAAGTATTTGGAATTTCAAACCTCCAAATCCAGGTCGTATATACATATCGTAACTTTTCAAGAGATTGTCCAGAAGCTCTGTCATACGCTGACTTTTTTCTTTGGTAGTGGCCCGCTCAGTTGTGTTGTGAACGCTTCTGGGAGATCGTTTTAGCTGGCTCAGTTTTTCGTCCACAGCATGCTTCATTAATTCATTAAGAGAGGGAGTATAACTAATAAACAGATGCCCAATAATATAATGTAATGAGTGGTTTCTCAAGCAGCATTTTATACTTTTAGGCTTTGCCTGCATATCAATATTACACTCTATAGGAAAATTCCAAATATGTGCAATCTTCTGTGAAATACTTCTGTATCTATTTGTCAATATTGTCAAAAACACATTGAATAAATACGAAAAGGATTTCTAGAAATTGTGAAAGAAATAGACTTAAATATTTGTTGTTTGTGTGTTCTTGAATTCATTCTAAGCACAATTAATGCAATTTTCGCATATCATATTGTCCAAAGTTGAATTTGTAAGATAATATTTGATGGCTTTGTAAAACTACAAAGACTTCAAAATAACCACCTATATATTAATGCAAAGAACAATTTTAAGTAAATGTGCTACCAATATATATATATATATATATATATATATATATATATACATATATATATATATACTAAGCTTCCTACTATTTCTATAAATCTAGTATATTTCCTTACTTACAAAATACTTTATTTTGCTTAGCAAACCATTGAAATGACTTTCTGAAGCAAAAGTAATGGTTGGAAGACTACAGAGATGAAAAAATTGGTCATGTTCTTATATTGAATATTTAGAAATGATAACACTATGAATCTCTGCTTATTGGTATAAATCTAACAACGTTTCATATTTCATTGCAAGTTTAATTTTTTTAGGAAAATATATGTATCTAATAAGAAACAAATCTTCAATCTTCTAATGTATTGTTTGATAGACCATATTTATTTATTTAGTATAAATTCAAGCAATGGCAAATGAAAGCATCATCGATTTTTAAAATGAAATTGAATTTAGCTAGTTTTTCATGGTTTTACAAAAATCTCAAAGCGTTTCATAGATTATTAAATTACTTACGTGATTGTATGTATACATCCACAAAATAGAATAAGAAACAAAAGCCAATGAAACATCTATAAAAAATTTGCAACTCAATCAAAATATCAAATAACTAACCATAATTTTGCGTATGATTGTGAAATGATTTACAGTTATCACGCTTGATATCCGTCCGTGAAATACTAATGGTCAGCAATCAGAGATTTCTGGTCTACACGCTGGTTAAACTTGGACGGAGAAAATCAACAAACAATAAATAATTGAAAACTTGGCTTGCTATCAACGTGTTAGTATAAATAATGAATGGTGGCAATCCGAACTTTTGGATAGGCTTTGGAAAATAATTGATGTGGCGTATGCTTTAAGCAAACATTGTGTCTGGAAATGTGCAATTAACAAGTCAATCCGACTGTCCTATCAAAATATGAAATCGTTGTTTTGAAATTTCAGGTGATTGAAATGATTCTTGCAAACACTAGG
This sequence comes from Hofstenia miamia, assembly GCA_900660155.1. Classification (NCBI taxonomy): domain Eukaryota; kingdom Metazoa; phylum Xenacoelomorpha; order Acoela; family Hofsteniidae; genus Hofstenia; species Hofstenia miamia. Next base: position 774,703 of record CABFPE010000005.1, on the reverse strand, counting down.
TGGCATACTGGTTAGAAATTATACTTAAAATTTATTTCACAATGTTTACTTGCAAACTATTACTTTTTTCAGCAACCTTTTTGTGAGTAATTTTTTATATATATCTTTACATGTTAGCATGCTTGAAGTATTTTTTCAAAAAAATTAAACTCAAATATTGTCTTCAGTGAATAATATACAAAATAATATAATTACAAATTGATTAAAACTATAAATGTTCAAGTACTCATCAGAAAATTATTTTGCCATAAAATTTTTTTTTTGCAACCCACTACTTTTTCATAACTTAAGTACTAAATTAAAAAAAAATTTTTAAATATTTTGAAATAATGTAAATTCTTAAATATATTTGCATTGGCACTTAAAATTTTCAACGAACAGGATAAAGTTTTAGCTAAGATTCAAGACTGGAAACGGTTGTGAACTTTCAAATCGGGATAGGTTAGGATTAGGGTTTGTTAAATTTAATGCTTCACAAACATATTTTACTAAACTAGTTTGCTGTCATGTTTACAGTAAAATTCCAAGAAATTGAACATTAAACCAGTGAAATTATAAATTTATTTATATTTTTTAAAGTATCTCAGAATAAATACATTTAAAATATCAATTGAATTGCTTAGGATATTTTGCAATTATTTTAGTGTATCAAATTTCTAATAGATTTTTTCATTACAAATCGCATGTTAATTACATGTTATAATGTAATGATTGCTATAGTGAAAATGAACGTAATATTTTTAATTTTAATAATACACATAATCTTAATCATGAAGTCAAACTGCAAAACTTAAGCATTCTAAATTCAATTTAATTATCAGCATAATTAAATAAATAACTATAAAACAAATTTTTCTTTAACTCAAATTTACCCTTGCTGTAAAATATGTCAACTAAATCAGAAATACATCAAAGCTCCTCTGATTTAAAAACAACATCACTTTAATTATGAAAAAACTGTTTCTATTATATTTATGTAAAAACAGATCTGATAAATCTTTCAGCTAATATATAGCATTTTTAAGTCTATAAATATTGATTGGCATTAAGTACTGCATTAGCAACCCTATTCATAAATTTGATTGGATATTAATTTTAAATTAGCCAAGCGCGTGAAAGTTAGAAGACTCATAAAATATTTAACCATAATGAAAGAAATTAATTTCTAAGCGGATCTCCTTCTATTTATTTTCTTAAAAAGTGTTGAAGGTTTTATTTTAATTTTGTCATGCATTTATGTTAGCCTTTGATTTTAATGTCGATCAATAAGTATCAAAGAAAACCAAATCAAACTGTTGTGCTTGGATTTTGACTGACTATTTGCTTTGAAAGATATATTAAGATTAAGCTTAAACCACTTTTTTGAACTATTATATTCAAAATTCAAACATGCTCAGTTTAAAGAAGAAATATTTTTTGTTGATAAGAGACTAACAATGGGCTTATAATCTAACAAAAAATGCAACTACAAAAAAAACCTTTTTAATATTGAAATACTGTTACATATTATTAAATCTAATATTTGGCAATGCTTTAGAAATATTATGTTAATTTTTTATAAATTCTAAAGTTAACTAATAATGCTTTTCGCATAGAGTGGTTTGTGAAAGTATGTTCAAAGAATGGAATATTTCAAGTGCAATTCTGGAAAACTATGACAACAGACTACGTCCAGACTTCGGAATTCGTAAGCACTAAACATTTTTTATACTTGTTTACCACATCTTGAACAAATATAATACAATCATTTTTATATAAAATTCGGCCATTAATTGTGTCAAAATTCTTAGAAATGTTAACATCTCGCAGCAAAACAAAGCATACAGTTAAACTTTTTAATATAAATCACAACAAGTTTTTGCAGATTTTGAATATTAGCTGCTCCTGACAACCTCAAAAAATGGGAATTTTTCATTTTTTTAATATTCAATTCCATACGAATAATTATATCTCTGGAAATTTGTTGCATGAAGTCAAGCTGAATATTGTTTCCACTCAATTGGATTAAAAGTCAGTAGACTTCTGCTGCATTTCCTATCATAGCTGAAAACAAGAGCCTGTGAGACTCATACCTCCATCAGTCAGCATATATTCCTATTTTGACACAACAATATAAACAAATTCCTATAGGAATATTTCCAAAATTGCAATGGTTGATTTGTTAATCTTCTCAATAGATGGGAAAAATTTACATCGATTTTTTGAATAAAATGATAATATGCAAACAAGGAATTTGGTTAGAGCAGTGTATTAAAGTTTTAGTGATGATATTATGTGTTCCTAAGGTTTTATGCATTCAAATTTTAAATATTTAAGCATTTATCAGTGAATTCAATTCAGTGAATAATTGGAAAAAAATCAACAATGTGAATCTGTCAATAATGAAAGATCTATTAGATGGTGCTTAGCTTCAGCAACATTTATCATCACAAATACCATGTCTATTTTGCCTCAATAACAACCTTGAACAAAATGTGTAACAAATATGCCAAACCACTTGAAAAATCAGGCATATTGGCAGTTTTACACAAACTATTCGTTGATAACTAATTTTTTCATATGCCTTTTACAAAAAAGTGACCGAGTTAATGTCTACTCCTATGTTTCTATCCAGGAATTTTTGCAAATTCTGCATCTCAATAATTCTAATATAAAGCATATTAGTCTGTTATTAAGGAACTAAGTTTTCTAAATATTAATGCATATATATGTGTTAACACAGAAATTTAGTTCCATAAGTGATTTCTTAGTTTAAGTCAACCAGACATGATGGGATTTCAAGAATAGCAAGAAGATTGTGGAATTATATGAAAAGTAAAGAAATCTTAATGCATAATTGTCATTAGCTCCTGAAGTATATTGTTCTGGTTTTGGGCAAAATTAGACTAAGTGGTATTTCATGAGTTACTAATGAATTCACGTCATTATATTACATACATGATGCAAGCACTAATTCCCTCTTTTTGATTTAGCTACAAAGCCAGTGGAAGTAGATGTAAATTTGGTGATAGGATCAGTTGATAGAATATCGGAAGTTAATATGGTAATTTTTGTATGAATAAGTGCAATATTTGAAGTCCACAATATAATGTTTTCCAATTAGAGATATTTCCAATAATATTAAATTACATAGAAAAGTCCTTACATACAATTTCATCCAATGTCCTTCTAATATGAAATACAATCAGTTCCAAATATTAAAATATGTGAATAGTTGAATTGATAAGTAGTTCAAATGAACTTCAATTCAAAAGTGTATGTTCTATTAATATCAACCATTATAATTTTCTGCATAATGTAAATGAAACGAGATAATTTAATACAGTAGGGAAAAACATTCTTTGAATTAAGTACACGGTATGCATTTGTTTAGGACTATACAATGACAATATATCTTCGTCAATATTGGAGAGATCAGAGGCTTTCATTTAACTACAGTGGGCTTTATGTTCTTCCAATGGACGGAAGAATGACAGAAAAGCTTTGGCTTCCAGATACATATTTTACAAATGATAAAGATTCTTATCTTCAAGATGTCACTGTGAAAAACCGCATGCTCAGAATTTTTCCACAAGGCTCCATCATTTACGGATTAAGGTTAGAATGGAAATCTCTTGTGGTAAACATGATTCTAAGCAATTTGTCTTCCCTATCAGAAAGAAACCCTTGAAAAACGCATATTTTTTAACCCAAAACACAAAACCTAAACAGAATATTTTCAAAGGTTTAACTCCCTTACCCAATAACTGGAACCTGCAGTTTTCATACAGATTCAATAAAGGTTCTTAACACGTGAATTACTAAGATGCTTCGCCAAAATCTAAAGATCAAGATTTACCCTAAAATTGGTATTTGATGATAATTATGTTGGTTTCTATAAAACAAAATGCCTGTATCTTTTTGCATAAATCTTACGATCAATTTATATGTTGAATAGTGTATAAAACTAGGAAAAATAAATTTTTATACCCGATCTGGGAATTTTTTAGGAAGTTTGGGCTAGTTTCAGGCAATTGCTTAGTAAAACTTAGAAAAGGATAATACCGACCTCGCCCAACTCAGCTCAACACAGCCCACATATATTATAACAAAATAATATCTACAATATTATAAAAAATTTACTAAAATGTTTTACCAATAAATTATGCAATTTAATAATTTCAGATCTACCTTAATTACAGATTTTAGGAGTTCCATAACTCTTATTTGGCCTGGAAACTATCCAAATTGTTTTGATGCAATCATTAAACCAATATCAGGAAAAAAATTCAATATATATATATATATATATATATAT
>CABFPE010000005.1:756554-769994 GCA_900660155.1 Hofstenia miamia | reverse complement strand
AATATATATATATATATATATATATATATATAATATCTGGGCTGTAAATAGGTGGGATTTGGCCACATTTTTTGCAAATGTGCTGAGTTTAGTCAATGTTTCTAAGCAAAATGGATCATGTTTGGGTCATTGAAAGGCATTCTGCATGTACGTTTGCATGAGAGTTATGTATTGTTTACTCTAATTTCTTATATTTCAGTACAAGAAAATTTACTTTTTTACACAATTCATTTATTTTTACTTTTTAATACATTTTAAATGATATTCTTTTTAATCGTGTTTATGTATCTTGGTTATGAAGCAAAAACCTGTAAAGGTATTCACATTGCAGTTAGGTTATCAGTGGGTCACATTTTAATACGTCTTTAAGTTGGGTCAAACACAATAATAAGAACAACTTGGGTAGGGTCAAAATTCAATTGCTGAATTTTGGGTTGGGTTAGGTCGATATATATATATATATATATATATATATATATATATATATTTATTTGCAATAGCAATTTAGTACCTCTAATAGTTTCTCAAAAGTGTCATTGGTATAAATAAATTACGTTTCAAAACAATGCTTCCTCTAGTCATGAAAATGATATGGAAGTGAAAATTGAATATGCACCTAATTCACTGGCGTAGCCACAGGGGGCCAGGGGGCAAGGCCCCCCTCTTTTTGGAGCAGAATGAACCTATTACTATTAATATTGTTTAGTTAAAAGATAAATAAATTGTCAATGGCCCTATTTAAATAACGTTCACATCAAATTTAATATGCAATTAACAAGAATTCCGCTAAACGTTAAATTTAAGCTGAATTGGGTTTGAATTTATTTCCACACTCGAGTATTTAAACATGAAGGAATTACGAATTACAATTAATCACTGATTGGCTAGATGTTTAACATTACTAACATTTATTTACCCGCCAAATCAACATCATTATTAGGCGTTATTTTGCATCAAGCAGTGCATGCTGTTACATTTATATAAGAAACGTGAAGCGGGCATAATTTTAGCCTATTTTAGCGGCTGAAACAGTTAGTAGCAGTAAACCAGACAAGCTCATACTGTGTCATGTGCACAATACGCAGCCCTAGTTGAACGCGTTTATGAGCCTGCTATTGCAGAGGGGACATCAATGCTAGACAAAAGCTGTGGAATATGGGCGTTAGTTTACTATTGCTTATAGCCAACAAGAAACATAGTTCTTACTCAGCCTTAATAATGGCTGCATATGGTTAGGTGAGACATGTAGATATTATATTAAGGTCATGTANTACAATTAACAAGAATTCCGCTAAACGTTAAATTTAAGCTGAATTGGGTTTGAATTTATTTCCACACTCGAGTATTTAAACATGAAGGAATTACGAATTACAATTAACCACTGATTGGCTAGATATTTAACATTACTAACATTTATTTGCCCGCCAAATCAACATCATTATTAGGCGTTATTTTGCATCAAGCAGTTCATGCTGTTACATTTATATAAGAAACGTGGGAGCTTCATGTGCACAATACGCAGCCCTAGTTGAACGCGTTTATGAGCCTGCTATTGCAGAGGGGACATCAATGCTAGACAAAAGCTGTGGAATATGGGCGTTAGTTTACTATTGCTTATAGCCAACAAGAAACATAGTTCTTACTCAGCCTTAATAATGGCTGCATATGGTTAGGTGAGACATGTAGATATTATATTAAGGTCATGTATCTTAAAACATTTCTCATTGCAATTTGAGTTGAGATAACTAAGTATATAAAATAGATATACGATCATATTTCATTTGAAAGTTTGATAGTATTAACTAGTGTTCATATTACTATCATAAAGTGTTAAGAAATCGATCAATGACGACTTGTTATACAGCTTGTTTAAAAATATATTAAAAACTTTCATTGCTTCTTTTAAAGTTTGAATAAATAGTAATGGGTCTGCCACCATCCCATATACTTTACAGGCCACTTTTGCATAATCCTAGCTATGTGCCTATCCTAGATTAGTTTGAATCGATGAAATAATTTTTCTTATTGGAATTTGAATTGATCTGAAACGCATAATTATCTAAAATATGACATGCATTTCAGAGTTATGTATATATACTAAATATTTACAAAACTGAAAAGTGTACTGCACTTTTTTCCAAAATTTTAATTGAATCAGTTTGTTGCCCCTCCAGGAAATGATTCTGCCCCTCTTGATTTTTTATTTTGTCTACGCTACTGACCTACTTATACATTACCAAAATAGACACAACACAGCTCAGAGCTTCATAAATTTCATTGTTCAGTTCGAACTACAGATGTGATTTAAGTGTCAACTCCCTATACAGTTGAGTCACTGTCTTTTGAAATGTATATTAATCTTTTCGGTGTGGGAACATTTCTTCATAATCCTTGCTACTATAATATCGTGATTAAATTGATTTCACAGTCTCGACTTAAATAGTTATTTTGTCTAAATAAGTTGAAATGATATTTTATTGAAAATCTATGTAAATGTTTTTACTTGATAGCATGCTTTGCCCCCATTCAGATGTGGTCTTTCTCCTGCTGCGCTGATTAATTATCTATAATAGTCGAATCTTAAAATCAACAAAACACTTTGAAGTTAAATTCAATATTATTATTGCGAAGTTAGTCGCTAAATGCCTGCATGAAAAATCTATATTTAAATACTTCTCAAAATTATTGTGTTTTCGCTGATCTCAATTTCCTGTAATACATCGAAAATGCTTATGCTTATATTCATGCTCACAGAATTTTATAGGATATGCTCGGAGTAGGAAATTGAACATGCTTTTGAATTGCGATTTGGCCCTAGTGCTTATATAACGAACTTTATGAACAATATAAATCTTAAGATTACAAATATTGGTATCTTTTTGTTATTTGTAATTTTTGACATGATAACATTCCGTTCTTAATATGTTAAGAAGACCCTGATACATTCTACTGTACCTTTTCAAAATTCTATTTTTCAGAAGCTAAAATGTAATTTATGAAAGCAGACAATTCCAATAAATTTTTTCACACCAAGGAAGAAATTATAACTACCAGTGATAATGATGTTAACAAACTAATTTTGTTAACAACCTGCCGAATAAATAGCACGGATATTTCCCTTATGCATATACATCTAGAGATATACCTCATCTTCAAAACGTATTTTATATAGGAGAGGTCTTATGCTGCGAGGATATACTAAGTTCTAATTTTTTCTTTATAATTTTTCGGGGTTCTTATTTGCCGAGGTGTCTTATATGCCGGAATTTACGGTATATATTTATAAATATTTTCAATATTAAGTCTTAGACAAACTGGTAAACATTTGGAAAAAGCGGTTTGTTACTTTAAAATAACGCTAGTGGATATAGGGTTAAATACTAGGAATGGACTTCTTGATATCATGCAAATATAGCTATCAATTTTCCAAGCCCTTCTCGATTTCTGGTCTGATTCCTTGTGAGGGCAGATACGTATCGTAACCACGTACCTTCCCACAAATCTTTAATGTGAAAAAAGATTTAAGCTGCTATAACTTAGGAATGTTGTTCAAACCAGTCATTATTTTGTTTTTCTCAATGCTAACATGCAAAGAATTTGCAATTTTGATTTTTCTATACAATAGCAATGCGAGTGCGAGAATTCTCTAGTCCCAACTATTAATATATTAATTAAATGTGAACTCTTAAAAATTAACGATACTCCAACACGGCTAATGCAATATTTAGGCTCTCTGTAACAGCCTCTTGTGTTTATGACCTGAAGAAATTTCCTCATGATGTTCAAAACTGCTCTCTGAATTTGGAAAGCTGTAAGTTCTTATATTTGCGCATTTGAAGTTTTCAAAATGTTTGTTCTAGATGGCTACAGCCGGCACGACATAATGCTTAAGTGGAAAGCGCCTGGTAAGGGTTGTGCAGATGGCTTTCAAGATGTTGAATTGCCGCAATTTCTAGTCACTGACTGGGACTGCAAACAAAAGGTCGTAAATTTTTCATCAGGTACTTAAGAAATATTTGATTTATGAACAACTATGGAGTTTTTTCGTCTTAAATTGCATAAGTATAATTTTCTAAAAATTATTTGCTGACTACATATAATTTGCATAGAAATTTTGGGAGATAGTATTAATCAAGAAGTAAAAGTGTCGATTGATAAAACTATTATCACACTATAAATATATGCAGAAAAACATTTCCATTTTCTCGCTTGATGGAGTGTTCTGTCAACCCAAATGCAACTGTGCACTTTACTTTTTGTATTGAGCATAACATGTGCATAATTATTGTGCAATTACTGGTATTATAAAATCCCAAATATTTGTTATTTAAGCAATTGCTTAATTTTTTTAGTGAATAATTTTGTTAATTTGGGTTTCCATTTTTAAAATGCAGTAAATATAAAAAATAACCAGGGCCTCCAATTTCGCTGTTAACAGCTAAAGAAGCTTTTAACAGCAAACAGCAACCCTCTCGCTGTTAACAGCTTCGATATTTGTTTACTTAGTTCTTAGATTTAATCAATGAAAAATTCGTAGATGGGCTCTGACATTACATGGATAAGAGCAGGAGGTTTTTTTACGGTCTTATTTGGTCTTATTGAAAAATAGACTCTAAAGATGCGTTTCCCGACTAGTTTTTAAATGCTTTTAATGTTTTTACCTTTTCATTTAACTAATCACAATTAATTTAGGGGGTGACCAACACCCTTTGGGACCAGCTGCGAACAAAATTGAAAATAATTACCTTTAATTTACAATCGCTTAAAAACTTCACCAAATCAAATTTAGAAAATCTTTTTCACATAATATTTATGCAGTCTGTTAGAATAAGTAGATTACACCAATGGAAAGAAAACGTTTCTTTCAACATCAACAATTACTGTGATCATTGTTTGTTTACAGCCGAGGTGAAGGTGTCAGCCCCCTCTCCGTTTTAAAAACAATAACCTAACCCTACCCGGTGCTTTGTAAATGTTTTGAAAAGTGTACCAAATGAAATTTCGATCATCCATTTTAGAAGGAAGTTGATAAAGAGCGAGACATAACAGTTATAAATAAAAAATGAATATTAATTAGAATCCAAATATAAAATATAATTGATTCGTTGAATCACCCTCTACCAATGGTGTTTGTGGACTTCTTGTGGCTGCAAGTATCTTTATCAATTATTACAGTACTGGTTTGAATTCTTGTGCGTCCTTGATGGCCTGTTGTGGGGATTGAAAGACATTGACAGTGTGTTAACAACACAGATAATATACCGAAATGGGTTAATATTATGTGCTGTTTTAACACTAGATCTCCGAAAATTTAATACACCCCTTAATTCCTAATCCGGTCATAAATGATCAGTATTTGTGTAGCATTTATTACAGTGAGATTTATACAGGCATTCAGGTTCATATTTAATAAACACTGCTACTGATATCTGATGCAATATCCCACATAATTTGATTAAGAGCCCGTTTTGCTGCTTCTCTTGTCATTAATTTTTAACTAAAACGACCAAAACTGTTAAATGCATGCTCAATATAAAGTATATTACTGCATAAATATAACTACACAAGCGCATGCATGAAATGTTTAGTCTGGGTCACAAATGACCGGTTTTTGGAGTTTAAGGGGTATTAATGATTTTTAATATCTAAGTCTGTCTGTATTCCGAAAATATCATCAATTCGTACTTTACAGCAGAATTAGTGAATATAGGTGTAAACGTGTAAAAATTTTTACATGTAGGGAAGTAGTTGTTAACAATTGCATCAAAAACGGTCGGAAATGACGGGTTCGGAGTTCTAGTGCTAAATAGCACATGTTTGCTGTTTGTTGTAACAGCTTGCAGCTATTAACGGCGCTGTTAACAGCAGTGCTGTTGGGAGCCTTGAAAATAACACGTTGAATCTTGTCTAAATTTTTTATTGAAAGGTGTATAGTAGTATTTATAACATTGCCTATATTTCCAATTGTGATTTGATATATTTTTAAATTTTTTATTTTTACACAAGATGGCATGAAACATTATGAGACTAAAATATTAATGTCAATTATGGCATTATTTTTTATAAGCAGTAACTAGAAGGATATAAGGAAAAACCCTTGGAGGAAATTAGCAGATTAATAAAATTCAAATATAGAAGACTTCACTTTAGTATAAATTTTTTTGATGAAGTTGGCATTAGGTTTCACATTGAAACAGAAGATTTTCCATAAAATTTTGAGCTTTCTCCTATATTGTGTATATCTAAATATACAGCATTTAATTAAATATTTAGGTGTTTATGATCGACTAAATCTATTTATCATACTCGAAAGAAGTGTTGGATACTTTGTTTTCCAGACTTACATGCCCTGTGTTATGGTAGTCTGCATGTCTTGGGTGTCGTTTTGGATCAATTACGAATCTAGCCCTGCTAGGGTGGCTCTAGGTATGTTACAACAAATAAATATAATAGGGTCTGAGCTCAAAGGAGATCTTGAATAGCGGAGTAACCTTCTAAAGTTTTTAAATATGGTATATCCATTAAATTAATTGCAATATATTTGGCCAATGGTATTTCTTAATAGGTTGTACAATTTAAGCTTATTTAATTGATGTAAAATATAAACTTAGATGATTAATTAAGTCCAATGAAATATTGAAACGACTGTCGCGAGATTTTTTAAAAACTGTCTTCACAAATGATTATTAACTAAATTGATGAACCATAAAAAGTTCTGTTCGCAAGACAGTTTGTGTAATGGCCGCGAATGTCGACTGATATAGAAACCTTTATAACATGCTCTACATATAAAATGCAGCAAGATCAAAATCACAAAGAACCATTAATACACGATGAAAATCTACCACTTCCCTTTTATACAAAAGATTTCTTATGTGTTGACTACCACTCCAGATATCTACAAAGTTACAAGATACATGAAAAGTCCTACACATGAATTACAATAACTAAATGCTACAACATCGGTTCGTGTTGTATCATTGAAAAATAAATGGGAACAATTAATGGTAAAGCTAAAGGAGTCAGGTCTTACGTAATACGAATAAATACCAACCTTATTTGAATGAATAGACGCATTTAGTTCAAGTGGGAAAACATCCTGAAATTTCAAAGCAACCACCTATTCTAGTGACTTCGATGATATACCTTTCCAACTGAACAGTCTCCTACTGTAGATAAGTACAAAGAGAAGGAAATAGGGGATGAAGCTTTAGAATATGTGAGTTCAACTCGGGTGCCCCATTCACTCCAATCAAAGATTTATTTGAGTCAAAAATTGAGGGGAAGGATGTTGTATTGACATTGAATATCATTGCACTCTATATTTATATTGTAAATATATATATATATATATATATATATATATATATATAAGTGTAATTCTAGCCGTTTTTAAATAATCAGGTTATTTTGATTCTGCTAATCTTTAATTAAATAAATTCTACTAAGGTAATAAATCTTGGTTTATAGGGTTCATCATGTTTTCTAATATTGCGATGATTATTATAGAAATGCTTAATCATTGGATTTAAGTTGTCATTCATTCCTAGTTTCACAAATCTTTCATTTCAAATGTTCCTGATTTCTCTGTCATTAGTAATACATTCACCATTATCATTTACTATATTACGAATTTCATTTTCTTCTTTAAATTTATAAATTCGAAATACCGCTTTTGCTTAACAGATTTTCTTTATTAAAAGATTTTTGTAAAAATGTTTGTAGATCAAAATTGCCTTTTGTTGAGGCTTAATTTCATAAATGTTTTATAATTATTATAGTTTGCTTTCGTTCTATTTTGACAAAAGTTTGCCTACGCCTTATGCTTTTGTCTAATGCATTCTTTCATTTCCTTATCCATATTATCCATATTATCTACGTTTCGTTATAATTATTCATATTGCATTCTTGAATCTTTGTAATTAGACAATTTTATACTTGTTAAATTATCAATTATAAACATCATTTTTCAATCCACTGTTGTGCCAAGATAATAATCAATCCAGTTTAGGTTCATCACTTCCTTCAAAATATTTTTGTTGTTAAAATATTTTTTTGAATTACTCTGTTTGAGTCTATACATTGTTAAATATTGCACATGTCAGCAAGGGGTCTGATATGAAAAATCTTTAGCAAAAATTTCATATGACATAATACTTGAGATGTCAGTAATGATATAATCAATCAAAGAAATCTTAACAAAGTTGATGGGCGTTGGTATATTTTTATTTAGAACCACCATATTAGTGAATTCAATTAAATCGTTAATTTCCTTTTTTTCAATTTCACATAAGTAATTTTGGTTACAATCACCTATAAAAATAATTTATTTACTAATATTAATATATTTTGCTTAGTTTCAATTTTTTCATTTACATTGTTGCAGGGTATTTTCGTATACAATTTTATTATAATTCATGATTATAGTCTTCAAAATACTTAAATGTATTTGATCTTTATGAATTGGTCACTCTTTGCTAAATGCGTTATGGTTATTATATGATTTCTTAAACATATTTGAATTTTTGCATTTGATGCAGTTATGCATTTCTTTAACATTTTTAACCGGGCAATTCGCATAGTTGTTATTATCTATGCAGTACATGCTGTTGGATGTTTTCATTGAGCATACCTTTGTAGAATGGCCATATTCGCCTCAATTACTATATTTTTTGGCATAATAATGATATAGTACGAAAAATTTGAAAATCAAGTTTCATTTTTTTCCAATCAACACATGTCTCAATTTTGCTGAAAACTTCATTTCTTTGCCCTTTCCATAATTGTTAACATTACTATATATAAATTCCCATTGGCATAACTCTGATCGATTTCTAATATTTGTCCCTTAATTTTCCAAGTGCTTTTTACGTTTATTTACATCGTCATCAGTTTTACAAATCAAAATAATTTTTTGTCATTTAATTTTAATTGTTCTACACTTAGCCTTTTTGTTCCCAAATTTTTAATTGAATTCTCAAAATTATGAAAAATTTTTTTACATTCTTTTTCGTTTAAAGTATTACCTTTTTAAATTATTACTCGAAACGACAAATTTTGACATAAATACTTTAAAAAATTTGAAAATCTTTAATTATTGTAGAAGTAATAGCATTATTCAATTGTACTTTTTCACACTGGCTTTTTAAGCAATTGATGAATTTGCAATTTACACTACAAACAATATCTTCATATTCCAGTTTTAATGTATCTGATTATTTTAGTTCATTAATATAGTAATCAAGATGAGAAAAATCTCTAAATAACGCATTTATTCGTCCACCCTCTATAAGAGGTCTAGCCTTTAGAATTTCGGAATATTGCATGTGATTGTTAATTAAGCAAAAAATAAATTTTACCGTTTAACAATCTCCCACCTCCTATGGGCTTGAAAATATAATTGATTCGAACAAAGCTACCAAAACTTTTGTCCTTTTTTAAAATAGTGCTACATAAAATTGCAAAAAAAACGTGTTAAAATGTATGGGAATTGTCTACAGTAGTGCTCAACAAAATTTTCATATTTTTCGAATATACATAGATGTAATTATTGCAGTAAGTACTCACAAATCCTCAAATCGAACCAAAGTTTGTATATTGAGTCTACTATACTCCTGGAATACATAAAGTTCAAAAATTTCTTCGATAGTAAGCTACTGTGGAGTTAATAGATTTATAAATGTACAATTGTCTTAACTTAAAAATTTGTTTTTTTAAATTAGAGAGTTATTAACAGCTCCATAAGCACGACTTTAACAAGTAGGCTGATCATTGGACCATAATTAGGCGAAAATATTGGCACTAAGTAATGAGTACTGTCCTTGGGATAATGATTGTTTGTGATCAATTACTCAAACACGACCCGATCCAAGATTTTGATACCCGATCACCAAGTCATAATCGGGTGCCCGATGTCAGTTTCTAATTAAAAACCCAACATGAAAAACCCTAAGAATGTAAACATTGACGAATTCGTTGCAAACAAAATCTTGTCGAGTTCTAGCAGCACCAGAATTTTCGATGCACTTCAAGCTTAAAGCAACATTAATTACCCACATGTTTGGATTTGCGTACCCGAGCAGTTTTTAACTTAAGCACTATGTGAACTTACACGGGTATACCTAACCCATGTCCTTCTGTAATGTTGAATACAAACGCTTCTGATTCTGAGCTTCAGTTAATTCTTTTAAAATTTGCAGTAGGCGCATCCCACTAATCCTGGCTACACCTTACATGCATTTGAGAGGAATGCTTATAAATATATTATTATATGGAATATTTCAATAGTTATTAATCTTTCAATATTTTAGACTATTCCCTCAGAAGACATTGTGGCACATCGGTTAGCATATTCCAACAAGCCCGTGCACTTTCGTTACTCACCGGACCTCCCTCGGAAATCAGCATCCTCACATAGAATGCAAAAGCACAAGTGCACTTGTAAACATCGCTACACAGCTTCCGACTGTAGAACCTTTTCTTCCAAAACTAGGTTTCATAATCAGATTTCTAGTTATGAAGAACTGTCTCTAGTAGCTCTAATATGGAGTTACATTAAAAAAATCGAGTTAGTATTTTTGATGGAGTTTTCTTATATAAAGTCTATGATCTTTCATATGTAGATTTTCGAAATTTCCAAATTGACATAGCTTCTTTGGTTTATTACATAAAATTGAACAAAACCTATTGCTCCTTAAAAAACTCATTCTTTCTACTAATATCAATTCGGATCAATTTCTGTCTATTTTTATGATTTTTGTCAATTTTTGGTTTGCATTGAAACTGAAAATCCTAAATTGAGTATTAGAAGAGTATATCATATACTATTTCAAAGTGTAAGCTTTGCTTTTTAACGCACTGTATATAAATTATGCAGCTTTCAATCATAAATGAATCGCTTTGAGTTGTGTGAACTGTTGCCTAATAAACACATGAAAAGTCTTGGGAAAGTAATACACATGCAATATTCAACATTTATGATAAATTACTGATCAATAATTGGTAAATACTGAAATAATATTAAACCAGCGATGTAAGAGAGACCCGGATTTTTGCAGGCCTAAACCTACCCGCCCTAATATTTTAATTGCTAAAGCCCTATTTTAACTCTAAGTAATATTTTTCGCCCCTAAATAAAAAACATTGAGCACATTTCTATTATCAAAAAATAATAATTTACAAAACAAGCATTGTTTAAAAAAAATTAAATAACAAATTATCAAATAAATAATAACATTTTGAATGCACTTTCCAAAATTTCAATAACTTCAACCAAATCCGAGTCCAGATAACTTCTCCTGACGTTTCATGAAATTTTGGGCCCTTATTTTTAAAAAAATGTTGTCCTAATCCTGCCCTAAGCGGCCCGACCCACTTACATCTCTGTATTATAAAGACTTTAAGCTGAAATATGAACGGCTGCTCTAAAAATATTGTACACTATCTTTTCAAATATAATTTTTTAAACTTTGTGCAATTTTTGGACATTTTGAAAATTGTAATTATTTAGTTTTCCGGCAGGAGACAAAGTGATCGTCATTGATCGATATTCTAGAATCTTCTTCCCTTCAGCATTCATCATGTTCAATGCAGTTTATTGGTGGTATTACGTGTACTAACATTTGATTGAAAGATAAACTTAACTAAATTTTAGAATATTTACTCATTTTAATTTGTTGTAAATTTGCAAATAAAATACTTTGTACAACTAGATTTAAAGCAATTTTGTTAAATTTACTTTACAGTTTAGTAGATTAACAAGACAAACACTATAAAAAAAATTAGCTAAAATTAATAAATGAAAAATCATCAGTTGGTTTCCAATTTAACTTCTGCATTGAAATTGCTTTGAATTTCTTTGTTCAGATTCTCGAAATCCCGACCTGTTTGAAAAAAGAGCTTACAAATCTGTTTTCTAGACTTTGCTTCTTTGTGTTTATAACCTTCATTTGTTATAATCTGTTCTTGTTTAACTAGTAAATCGCATTGATTGAAAAGTCTAATAGTTTCTTCTTCCAGCAGTTTCCGTTTTTCTTCTTTTTCCTTTAGAAAATTCTCTCGACGCAGGGATGCGTGTGACAATTTTTCATCCAATTCTTGCTTTGAAATTGTGGATTTCCTACTGAGTCGTTTAACTAGGTGAGGCGGAAGCTTAAATTTCGGAGCAGAACTGTTTGTAATGTACAATATTTGATTGGATTCAACGTTTTCCCTTTCAAAATTTTCATCAGTATCCCTTTGCATAGTCAAGGAATAGTAAAACAGTAACAGGTGCAAAACGCTGTTCTGAATATAGAATAACGCGTCACTATTTTGGCAGTAAATTTAATGCATTGCAAAACTTAAACATATGACATATGTTAATCGTTTCGTATGCAGCAAATATAGCAAATTCATCTCTAAACTAAAAATATTATAAACAAAGAATAATTTTAATTTTTTCAAGATAGAAATTCATTTGAGATTCAATGTTTGTTCTTCCATGCTATTTTAAAAAATTATCATAAAAAATTGACAATGATTTGTTGTCAACCTTCAACTTAGATGAAATTCAAAAACAAAATGGGTACCATTTCAAATATAAAAATATATACCTTAAAATCTAACACATGAGTTCTATTAGATTTTGTTTCTTCGGTATTTTCTGGATCAACATTGTCCTGGGTAATTTCTTTCGATGTTGGATTTCTTCCTCTTTCTCACCCGCTTGTTAAGGAGCTGTTTGCTCTACTTCACTTGGAAGTTCAAATTCATTTTGAACACTTTAATAAGTATC
Organism: Hofstenia miamia; assembly: GCA_900660155.1. Classification (NCBI taxonomy): domain Eukaryota; kingdom Metazoa; phylum Xenacoelomorpha; order Acoela; family Hofsteniidae; genus Hofstenia; species Hofstenia miamia. The sequence continues at coordinate 757,219 of CABFPE010000005.1, read as the reverse complement.
AATGTAATTGTTACCGATCGCGTCCATTAAATTTTTCTTCAACGCTAAAGATTTGTCGTTGCCTTAACTATTAACTCAGCAATATTTTTGGGATTTTTCTTCACGTCGTCCTTAAGAATGCTCCAGATTTTTCGATCGGCGAATGGTCGGATGAGCTTGATGGCCACTGCCAAAATAAAATATTTTGCTCTTCAAAAAAGTTTTTTGTCTGACGAGAAGCATGACAAGTCGCTCTATCTTATTGGAGAATCCAACCACAGGGATATAGATCATCAGCGAAAGTAGTAAACTCTTCTATAATTTCGATTTACATGTATGTTTGGCTTTCCAGTCTCAAATTCACAAATTTTTAGGTAAAATTCGTGGTAGTTGAGTGCGTCCCGGACTGGGATAAACTAGACGTTTTGAGTTTGGGTTGGGGGTAGGGTATAACTGGAATATCGATTCGTCAGTGATAAATAATTTGTCTAAAAATCCATACAGTAACCAGGTCTGACAGAACAGCACTCTTGCTATTCTCTGTTTTTGTGTCAGATTTGCACATTTTTTTGCTTTTTCTGACGTTTTTAGCACATTGTACACCGTAGGCTTCGAACTTGCTTTACTCGTAATTGCTGAAACCGCAGAAATTATTTGGAAAGTTGATTCAAGGGAAGGGGGGGGGG